>VDFB02173691.1:0-53929 GCA_007258455.2 Sequoia sempervirens
ATGTAATTGTCGAGTTGTTTTGGTAGAACCTGAAAGTTGATTGCCCCAAAGTATGTCAATGTTTTCCCCCAGTATTTGACACAACTTGCTGAAATGAATATGTACGATGATCAAGCCATGGTAAGATGTTATCACTCTAGTCAAATGGTGGCAACATGATGCAGGTACGACCCTAAGATGATAGAAAGATGTGCAAAAAAAAGAAGGCTAAGTGCAAAACATGAACTAATAGATGGAGAGCTACAAATAGCGTCTGTTTGCCATATTTTCACTATTTTATTTTTTTGTTGCTACCGAGATGCCTGTTTGCCAGGTTTTCACTAGGGTAACCATTTTTTCAGGACTTTTTCTATTGTTTTTGTATTTCTTCAGGACTTTTTCTAATGTTTTCGTATTTCTTCAGTACTTTTTCTGATGTTTTTGTATTTTTTCAGGACTTTTTTTGATGTTTTTGTATTTCTTCAGGACTTTTTCTAATGTTTTTGTATTTCTTCAGGACATTTTATGTTGTTTTTGTATTTCTTCAGGACATTTTATGATGATGATAACCGCTTTAGACATAATACTTTTTCAGGTGCATGTTGTTGATGGGTTCGTCAAACAGGTCCCCTTCTGGCGTTGACAACTTGTATGCTCCTAAACCATATACTGCTATGACCACGTAAGGACCCAGCCAATTTGGTTCAAACTTTCCTTTCTTCTCTTTGTCTTGTTGATTGTGTGGGTTCTCTTTTAGAACAAGATCTCCAACCTGAAAGATACGCGGTTTGACTTTGTGATTATAGCTGTGAGACATCATTTGTTGGTATGCTTTCAAATGATTAGCTGCTCGTTGTCTCTTTTCATCAAGAAGTTCCAGTTCTTGCAGTCAGGAAACTCTGTATTCATCATCTGTGATTAGACCTTTTAGAGATACTTTGAGTGATGGAATCTCAACCTCTAAAGGTAGGATGGCTTCTGCTCCATAGACAAGATCAAATGATGTTGCTCCTATTGGTGTTCGAATACTAGTTCTGTAGGCCCATAATGTGGGATTAAGTTGAATGTGCCAATCTTTCCTTGCATCATTCATAGTCTTCTTCAATATTTTTAGTATTGTTTTTTTTGAGGCCTCTGCTTGGTCGTTCCCTTGTGGATAGTAAGGTGTTGAATATATGTGTTGAATATAGAATCTCTCACAAATTTCATCAGCATCCTGATTCTTGAATGACGTCCATTATCTGTAATGATGGAGTTGGGAATGCCATACCAACAAATGAGATAGTTGAGTATGAATGATGAGATTTGTTTGCCGGTGACCTTAGTAAGAGGTACTGCCTCAATCCACTTGGTAAAATATTATGTCGCTATGATGATGAACTTGTGTTTGTTTGATGATGAAGGATGAATCTTGCCAACTAGATCCAACCCCCATTGAGAGAATGGCCAAGTTGGTGTAAACGGTTGTAGTTCATGTGCTGGTGCATGAATGAGATTTCCATGTATCTGCCATTTTGAGCACTTCTTTACAAAAGTGAATGATTCCCTCTCCATTGTAGGCTAGCAGTAACCCATTCTAATCAGTTTCTTGGATAAGGTCAGTCCACTTGAATGAGTACCACAAATGCCACCATGAACTTCTTGTAAATCCTTGTCGGATTCGTCACATTCAAGACATCGAAGTAAAGTACCATCAAGACCGCGGTGATAGAGAGTGTCAGCAATAAGGGTATACCGAGAAGGTTGGTGGATAAAGTTGTGTTTTTGGTTATGGGATAAGTCAAGTAGTAAGATTCCATCTTTTAGGTAGGAATGAATTTTTCCATACCAAGGTGAATCGGATCCTACTAAGTGGAAAATGGTTTGGCTTTCAAGTGTGTCATAGGCAGGCGTAAATGATTGTTCCACTAGAAATTTATATTGAGACTGAGTTTCTGGGAGTTGTAACAATGAAGCGATTATGGCCATATCGTCAACTGCCTTGTTATCAAGCCTTGGAATTTGTATGAACTTGATGTCTACAAATTACTTCTTGAAATTGTCAACCATTTTCTTATATGGCAACAATTTGTCATCTTTGGTCTGATAATCATCATTGATCTGGTTAATGACTAACTGTGAGTCACCGTAGACTTGTAATTATGTGATTCTCCATTCCAATGCTATTTTGAGTCCAGTGATTAAAGCTTCATATTCAGCTATGTTATTAGTGCATGGAAACATGAGTCGATATGACTGAGGAATGGTATTTCCTTGAGGGGTGACAAAGAATATGCCTGCCCTCGATCCATGTTGAGTAAATGAGCCATCAAAATATAATGACCAAGGTTGCTTTGATTCTGTCGTGAAGACATCAACATCTGGAAATTCAATGTGCATGGGATGCTCTGCTTGTAGGGGTGCTTTAGCCAGTTGGTCAGTAATAACTTGTCCTTTGATTGCGTTGCGATCAATATAATGGATATTGAACTCGCTTAAGATCATGACCCATTTTGCTAACCTTCCTATCAATGTGGCCTTGCTTAACAGATATTTGAGTGGATCAATATTTGCAACAAGATTGATTGTATGAGTTAACATGTAGTGTCGAAACTTCTGCGAGGCAAAGACCACTGCTAGGAAAGCCTTCTCGATGAAAGTGTAGTTGAGTTCATGACCTATTAATGTTTGGATGATATAATAGATTGCATGTTCTTTTCCTATAGATTCTTCTTGTGCTAACAAATCCCCCAAAGACGTCTCTGTGGTAGCAATGTATAAGATGAGTGGTTTTTCTGGATTCAGTGGTACCAGAACTGGTGGGTTCATTAAGTACTGCTTGATTTGTTCAAAGGCCATTTCACACTTATCATCCCATTTGAAAGGAACATTCTTATGTAATAGATGTGTGAAAGGTAGACATTTATCTGCTAGTTGTGCAATGAATCTTCGTATAGATTGGAGTCATCCCTGTAGTGACCTTAACTAACTGATATTCCTTGGTGGAGGCATTTCCACGATTGCTTGTACTTTGGCGGGATCTACTTCAATCCCTTTTGCTCAAACTATGTATCCGAAGAGTTTTCCATATGTGACTCCGAAAACACATTTCTTAGGGTTGAGGCAAACTTTGAACTTTTCCAACCTTAGAAATATTTTGGATAATATCTCGAGATGTCCTCTTGTGTATGATTTTTCCA
The DNA here is from genome assembly GCA_007258455.2 of Sequoia sempervirens. NCBI lineage: Eukaryota > Viridiplantae > Streptophyta > Pinopsida > Cupressales > Cupressaceae > Sequoia > Sequoia sempervirens. Next base: position 3,159 of record VDFB02173691.1, read on the forward strand.
GTATGTCATCGACATAATCTTCTATTAATGTGTGCAACATGTCATGAAAAATTGTAGTCATAGCTCTTTGATATGTATCCCCAACATTCTTTAAACCGAATGGCATGGCATTCCAATAGTAAGTCCCCTAGGGACATGTGAAAGTTGTTTTGTTCTAGTTTTCAGGTGCAATCTTGATTTGGTTATAACCAGAAAAACCATCCATTAGTGAATACATGGAATGGCCAGCCATCAGATCTACTATGGTATCAATGCTTGGAAGAGGGAAGTCATCCTTAGGACATGCCTTATTAAGATCTCTGAAGTTTATGCATACTCTAACACTTTTGTCGGGCTTGGATATAGGAACAATGTTGGAGATCCATTCTACATAGTCAATTGATCTTATAGATCCCACATCAAGGAGTTTATTAAGTTCTTCTTTAACTAGTAGTGCCACATGAGGATGCATCTTTCTAAGTTTTTGTTTCATAGGTTTTAGTCCTGGTTTAATGGACAAGTGATGCATTATAATATCAGGATCAAAACCTGGCATGTCTGCATAAGACCAAACAAAGTTGACTTGATTTTCTCTAAGAAATTCCATGAACTCAGGTACTTATTTATCTATCATTGATGCAACTAATTGTAGAATCCTCGGTTTCTCTGTAGTTTCAAGATTAACTAATTTTGTAGGGTCAATCAAGATAGGTAATCACTCATGATATTGCTCTAGGAGAGTGTCAAGCATCCCATCATCTGGTGCCTTAAAAAAAATTTCACGATCTGATACGCTCTTTGTTTTATCTTTTGTTTGATCTAATACTGCCAGATTCTGGTTTTCACCATTAGATCTTTCTTTTTTATTTTTATTTTTGCAGCTAGGAAACTTGACACTCTCCTGACTAAGGATCTTATGCCAAAAATTGTCAGTGGAACAATCATTTACATTATCTGTGAAAGGGAAGTTTATGATAGATTCGTCGGTTAGAAACATAGGTATATCAAGAGGTTCAAAGAGATCCCAATCGATGAGATCGGGATGTATTAGCGGTAGCGGGTCATTAAGCTATGTGAAATCAGCTATGGTTATGGTCATAATGGAAGTGTTCGTAGGATTTGAGGTATGCAGTAGGTCAATGATGGTATTGTCCTCACGGTAGTCTTGTTCGATTAAATCTGACTCGATATCACTAGAATCATAGTCGCGTTGTAGTTCAGATTCATGTGGTTGGGTCCTTGAGCCTTCTCCTTGGATTAAAGTTGGGGTATACTTGTGTATCACATCAACCTGTTTGTCCCTCTAGAATTCATCATTATGGACGGTATCCCATTCGTATTCTCTAGAGTCTTTGTCAGAGTTATTATTGATGAAATTCTGAATTGTTGTCAAGCATGCTTCTCTTGGATCAAAAATTTCTTGCAATGTGAGTACAGTATCATTCAATTGTTTGGATGTTGTTTCTTTCGAGCTAGTATCATAGCCTAGTCCTATTTTATCTTTTGCAGCAATTCCTGGTAGGTGAATAGGCTCAACTACTCCTTTTCTCTTTCCAATAGGACCATTACCATCATAGCCCATCTTTTGCATGATTGAGTATCCTTTACCATATTGATCTGTTTATAGCTTGACATTTAGAACTGCTTCATCTTCATCTTCATCTCTATAGAGCCATTTTAGCATTTCACTATCCTCAGAATCTTCCATGGGAAATTTATCTTTGAAAAATTGTCCATTAAACTTTGTGATTGGTTCTGTCGGTGACTGTGTTGATGTTGATGCTACAGATATCTAATGTTGCGTGATAGAAGGTTGTCCATGTGACCGAGATGACATAGGAATATTAGCAAGACAGAGAGAATATTCTCCTACTCCATTGTCCTTGAACCGTAGTTACTTTTCCAAGCTTTTGGTTATCTAACTGATTTGTGTGTCAACTTTTGGAGAAGTACTACCAGGCGCTTCTCGATTGTTGGGAACCAAAGTGTCTTGACTAGCTTTGATGTTGGCACAAGTTTGACTGTGAGAATTATTAGCTAGTATTGTGATCTCCTATCTGTCATAAGGAAACTTAAGACATTGATGGTATGTGGATGGTATAGCTTACATTTCGTGGATCCAAGGATGACCCAATAAGATGTTGTATGCGAGATCACGGTCTAACACTTGACAGAAAGTATTTTTGATAACAGGTCCCACTCTGATTGGTAACATGATTAAACCCTTGGATGCTCTTTCCTCATCATCATAGGCTTTAATAGTAATCTTTCTTCTAGGATCAATGGAATCCTCAGAAAATCCTAAAGCCCGAAATAATTTCATGGTACATATGTTCAAACCAGCACCTCCATCTATTAGTACACGTCTGACATGAAACTTGTGGATCATAACTTCTAAGTATAGTGATGAATTATGGGGATGAGTCATGGAAACATAATATTTTTTAGAAAATGAGATACATGTAGGTGAGGACAAATGTCCCACCATGGCTTGAAATCGATCCACATCCAGATCAGTGGATACAGTTGTTTCAATGAGGGCTCTGTCCAGAATTTCCTTATGCACTCAGGAAATTTTCAGAAGTTCCAAAATAGAGATATGAGCAGAAGTTTTTCCAAGTTGATTGATTAAATCATATTGATGTTAAGACGGGGGAACAATGGATTTTGAAGGAGCACCTTTTGGAACAACTTTAGCTTGTGCCCTTATTGTTACATTAACTTCTCCATATTTCATTTTCACTTTGAATTTTATAACATTAACCCGCTCGTCATTAGTGTAGATATGATTAATTATATGCTCATCGATATGATTCACACTTTTTCTAGAAGACTCACCCTTTTGATAGTTGGGCAAAGTATTTTGAAATGCTTGGTGGTCTTCGTTTGATTGTTGGTTCCCTTCTATTGTGACGATTTATTTTTTGATTAAGTCTTGAATAGTATTCTTCAAGGCTTGGAAATTATTCGTACGATGGCCTTTACATCTATGATATTCACAATAGTATGCATCATTCCATGATGGCGGCTTCACACTAGGTTCAAAGTTACGTTGAGGCGGTAGGGTAATAACATTCTTTGCCATTAAGTCTTTAAGGGCAGATTCCAGAGATTGCCCTAATGGAGTAAAAGTTCTTTTGTTGGAGAAAAATGAAGATCGTTGTGGATTCATGTTGGATGTATTTCCTAAGGCATTGTTGTTTCTACGATACCCTTGATTGTTGGTATTACTTTGATTTGGAACAAAAGTTGGATTTTGGTTATTCCTCAGAGGAGGAAGACCGTTTCCTTGATTCGTAACCGGGTTGACATTGTTATAGTTGTTGTTGCGAGGAATACTAAGAAAAACTGGCTTAGGTGAGACATGATGTGCATCTAAAACACCATCATTCACCACATTCTTGTTGCAAGTCCAAAAATTAGATTTGTCATTGTGGTGATTAAAAGAGCTAGGATTATCTCTATCAAGTTTTATTATCCCCCTCTGGACTAATGCACTTTCAATTAAGATTGCATTTTCAATCATTTTCTAAAAAGAGGGAGGACAATGAAGATTTAGACGATAACTCATCTCTTCATCCAAGATGTTTATAAATGTAGTGATCTTTTCCTTTTCAGGAACATGACTTGGATACCTAGCGAACAATCTTCTCTATCTCTGAAGAAATGTGATGAATGGTTCACCAGGTTTTTCTTAGCCTTGCATAGATCAATCATGGTTATTTGGTGTTGTATGTTATAGGAGTATTGTGAGATGAACTCGTTGATCAATTCATCAAATTTTTTGACAGGCGGTGTGATTTTTGATAACCATTCCATAGATTGGCCTCCAAGACTTCGTGGAAACAAACGCATTAAGTATGTATCCTCATGAGAAAACTCTAGAGTCATGTTTTAGAAGTCCCTAATATGGTCAATTGGATCCGATTTCCCATTATAACGATCAAACTTTGGGATTTCACAATGTTTAGGAAACGAAATCATGTTGAGATGTCGGTCAAAGGGATATGGACAGATATCATCAAGAGTGTATGTCTTTGTTGTGGCTCCCCCTTGCAGATCTTTAATTTGTCCTTGTAGTGTTTTAACTTGTTGAGTCAAGGCGCTACGATCAGATAAGGGTGTTTCATCAGGATTATTCTTTATGTTTTCAATATCAAAATCATGAGGCAATTTAGCTCCTTTGTCAGCCAAATGTAGGAAATATTTTTTTTTTGTCACATGCTAAGATCTTTTCTACTGCTCTGAGAAATTTAGGATCTTGTTCGGCTTCTCTAAGGTGACGCTCTTCTTCTTGTTCATCATCACTGTCCTCAAGGGTTTTTCTCAAATCTCTGTCGGAAGTAAACAAATTGTTTTCTCCTTCGGCCATGTTGTCTTCAAAAAGCGGATTTTGACTCACTATAAAGAGGATCACTATTTTCACCTTCAACTTGAGTTCTTGAGGTATGATCTTCTTGTTGAATATCTTCCTTCAGTTTATTGTATTGTGATCTTGTAAAAATAGACATATGATTTCAAGATGTTCTTCTAAACTTAGATCATAGTTTGATGAGTGCAACCAATGATGATGTTTTAATCTGATAAGATTGAAAATATTATGATATGACCAAAACTGTGTTCCTAATTCATGTTTGTGGCTTCCAATGATGAAGGATGTCAGAATCTTGTTGGGAGAAGTTGAACAAAGAATTTAGAAGTTTGTGATGAAAGGTGCACTTGTAAGATTTGATCCTTGTTTTTGAAGAATGATCGGTATATCAAATAGCCTATTTCAACTTACTGAAGTATTTGACTAGGATGTGTCGAATATTTGATAGAAGGTTGTGGTATATAGTTGAAATCAAGAGGTTGATTGTGATTGTGTCATTGTGAGAGGGCTCTTCTTTGAAAATAGGCTCGTGAATCTAGAGGGTCTACAGTGTATTCATCAGTAAATCCCCTGACAGAATCTTGGTATCTATAGAGAAATTTGCGAAAATGGAGCAAGACTTTCGACTCTTGTATAAAAACTTCCTTGGTTGCAAGGTTTTCTTGTAACCTAGAGGTTCCTTGGGTTTCTTGATTCTATTGGAAATTGACTTCTTGAGAAACTTGGTAGATTTCCACTCCCTAAGCGTGAGAGAAAATGTTGATATGTTACTGGACCAAGAATGCTATGAACTCAGATCTGTCAAAAACAATGATTCGGGAAAAGTGACAGATGCGCTATTCTGTCCCCTATATGCACTTCAGAAATAGGGATATGTGCCAAAGAAATGGTCAAATGCGCTACAATATTTCCCAGATGCGCTACTCTGTATCCTATATGTGCTGCAGAAAAAATGTTGTGACAGTGACCAAAAATTTATCCAGCGTATGTGCCAAAAGACTCAATGCGCTAAGACATACCCTAAAAGCGCTAAATTAACCAATGAATGTGCTAGAACAAACCTCATATGCGCTAGAATATACCCTATATGCGCTAAAACAATTTTTCCAAGGTAACTTTTTGAACAGTTTGTGAGCAGTTTTAGCTAAAATTTGACATGTTCATTTTAGATGATCTTTTATTTGAATTAATGTGATTGAAAACACATCAAACACTCTGAAAATAGTTGTTTTTAAGTCCTATACTAAACATCAAGTGTATGTTTCAAAAATATTTTTCAAAAAGTGTTTTCACAGTTTTACACATGATGCATAGCTTGAAGTACCACTCTTAGTTTCAAGTAGGTCATCATAATAATCAACAACCCACATCTTGTGAACTGGCTAATTCACATAGCAATACCCATAAGTGCCCGTTTTTTGTCTTTTCTAGCTGCACTTAGAGTGACGGAAGTGGATACCAAATCCCCTGAGCAAATGATCCTTGGCAGTTATATGGTGAGTATCTTGGGGGCAGATTCTTCCCTCCCCTTGCACTGTGATTATTATGATGTTCGGAAACTGACTTCGGCTGGCTACTACACTAGGTTCGTAGTAAGGGTTTCCATTTTGTGCGGCAATAATAAACTCCCTCAGGAGACCTCCCAACATTTAGAACAAAGGCTTTGGGGATGGTTATCTTGCACACTACTAGCAAAAGAGGGTTTCCCCTGATTTGCTTTAAATTTTATAGTGGGGCGGAATAGCCTGGCTTTGGCTTGAACCCACTTGAGTCATTCCTCTTGGGTGAGTATTTTTTCCCACAAGAGCAGACCCTCTACATGATGTAATAAAGCAGTAAAATTGCATGAATGTAAAAGGAAAGTCTGGTATTTTGGTCACCCAGTTAAGGGGAGAGCATAGACCTATTGCCACAAACATAGTAGACACTGTTTATTTTAAAACCCAAATCACAATGATCTAAACTATGTGAAGATGTTGCTTCACAAAAAACATGGGATTCATTTTAACCGCAAAATCAATGTGTGGTGACTATCCTAGATTGCTTCATTTTAAATCCATGTCTATCCTAAGGTTGCTCCTTTTTAAAACCAGCTGTGACTATCCTAGATTGGTTCTTTTAAAGCCAGAAAAAGGTTCTGTCTGCGGAAGGCGTTAGACTAAGAAACCTGTTTAGTTACAACCTGCATGCGCTGAAAGATCGCCTATATGTGCAACAATAACAAGTTAATGTGCTAAAACATATCCTATATGCACTACAGAAAGTCTCAAATGTGCTACAAAAACTCCTAAATGCGCTAAAATAAAATGCAACTAAATTTTTTATTTATTTATTTTGTTTTTCAAAAATATTTAATAAACTGATCTGGGTGTATGCGCCATTCTGTCCCGTAGATGCGTCGTTTTGTTCCTTAAATGCACCAAAATGGTTCCTGGATGCACTGAAGTACCTGTAAGAGTGCTGAAATAAATCACAGATGTGCTTTAGAAAGCTGTGTATGCGCTTCAGAAATCCTTGTATGCGCTAAAATGGAAAATTTTACCAAAAAATTGAATTCCAGAATGTGAAATCCTGTCAGAAAACCTCCAGATAAATGTTAAAAATGGGGCAAGGGCCCCACGGTGGGTGCCAGAAATGTGTGATCGATTTTTAATGCGTGTTAAATATATAAAAACAAATGAATCAAACACACCAATAAGACATTATATCATAAACAAAATATTAAAATAATAGAGATGCAAACTCAGTATCCTGTTATCGATGTCATCCTATCGTCCTCCATCTCCAGTATTTTCATTGATTCCAGCGGGCTCTCAGATTGTGTGCTAGGCTCAACGAACAGTCTTCCTAGAGAACTTGATTGATTATGAAATGCATGTAAGGCTAAGACATTATTATTCTAATGCTAAACATGATTGCTAAAATGAAAGATTACGATAATGCTATGAATAATAAAGCTATAATGATAATGCTAGAATGCTAGAATGCAATTAATCTCTAATTCATTTGTTGTGTTGTAACCATTGCTTGGATTGGTAGTGCTATTTATAGAGTTTTTCAAAAGATTTTGATTGGCTGATATGATCAATGATTGTGAAAATTCCTGGAAAATTGAACGGTTGAAGATGGACAAGACTGAAGAAAAGCAAAAGAAAACAAAAAAACAAGATTTTTTTTCTTTTCAGAAAAAGAGGTAAGATAAGATGATAAAGATGAATTGTAAAAATCATTTTTTTGTGAGATTATGGAAAGATTTTGAAGAAGATAAATAATGAATTATTAAATTCAATTATTCATTTATAGGTGACATGGAGATTTTTCTTAAAATATAATATTTACCCCAGATTTGAAGAATAATGGAAGATTTCATAGTTAAATAAAATATTTAATTATGATTTTGAAAAGATATGGAAGATATTTAATTAAATAAAGATATTTAATCAAACTTTTTTGGAAATGGTATGTAAATGAAATTAATTAAATAAGATATTTAATTAACTAGAAGAAGAATTTGAAGAGAAATATCTAAATTTAATTAAATAAAAAAGACTTAATTAAATTCAAAAAGTGATAATTAATTAAAATAAATAAAGTGCATTTGTTTAATTAATCAAGTGGACATATGAATGTGAAATAATTAAATAAAATTCGATTTGTTTAATCATGATAGAAGAATAAATTGAATGAACAATATAATTAAATTAATTAAATTTAATCATATGTAGAAGACTTTAGAGAAATTAATTAAATAATAAATATTTAATTAAATGCCAAGATTAATTAAACATGACCAATTTTATGCATATACAGTTATTATATGAATTGGCCTCTAATATTGGTATAGTATAGCATTAGGGGAGAAGCTAACTCCTACACAAAATGCAACAGTATACTATACCAGTATTAGAGGGAACAACTGATAGGAGACAATGTGTTTTCCACCACTGCAACTCCACTTCAATGCCCGCGTTGTTTCATCCACCTATAACTCCATTTCAATGCTTGCACGTCCCTCCTCATGGCCACGTATAAATCATTTCACTACTCACTCCTCCCTCCCCAAAAAACTACAAAACGAAATGAAGAAAATGGCAAACCAAAACAAAATAAAATGTGGAAAAAAGTTAGGGTTTGTTGACTGCCGCGCATCCTTTGTCGGCATCTCACATGTGATGACATCTGTCAAGTCTTTATGTCTTTCCGTCGGTGTCTTTTTGTCCACCATGTGGGATGGGGGATGGGGGGTAGATATCATGTTACATACATTGGTGCTTTTTGTCTAGGAGTTAGCTTCTCCAATACTGGTATATTATATGAATCGGCCTTTAATACTAGTATAGTATACCATTAGGGGAGAAGCTAACTCCTACACAAAAACCAACGGTATACTATACCACTATTAAAGGCCAATTCATATAATATATCTTTATTAGAGGGAACAACTGATAGGAGACAATGTGTTTCCCAACACTGCAAATAATGTGAGCATTTTATTTAAACACAACAATGGAAGTTGTGATTTTGAAGACATTCATACTGTTTTGTAACATTCCATGTTGCAAAACTGTAGATGTTAAGAAGCAAGACAGTGTGTTTTCCAAAACTGCAAATAATGCAAGCATTTTATTTAAACACAACAATGCAGTCTGATTTGAGAGAAGACATTCATAGTATTTTGTAACATTCAATGTTGCAAAAGATTACGTGTTCAGAAGCAAGCAACCCACCGTGAGACAACCCTTTACATTTAAGCAAGGAGATTCAAATAACTAAAACCCAACATTGTGTTTTCCAAATTGCAATTATTTTGTCCACTTTTTTTCTTTTTAATCATGCGAAATTTAAACACAACAACGGAAGGAAGGTGTTATTTTGAAGACATCCATACTTTTTTGTAACATTCCATGTTGACAAACCATAGGTTTCAAGAAGCAAGACAATGGGTTTTCCAACTATGTAGATAATGCGGGCAATTTATTTGTTCCAATAAGGAGAAAGCTAACTCATAGACAAAAAGCACCTATCTATGTAACACGAGATTGAAATGGCATTTCACTTTCCTCATCTGATTCAACCAAATAATTGTTGACATTATTTACAGTGTTTGAAAACACATTATCTCAATATAAGGTGTTAAGCAACAAGCAACCCATATAGTGTTGTAAAACCTTCTGCAATTGAGAGGAGACAGTGTGTTTTCCAACTCTGCAAATAATGCGACCAATTTATTTGATCCAATCAGATAAAGAAAGTGAAATGACATTTGTTCTTGGAGCATAACGAAATAAAAATCTTCATATCAAACTAACTAAAATGGGACAGTGTGTTTTCCAACCCTTCAAAACAATCTATAACACTGTACATTGCAGGTTTCATAATACCTATTGTTTTCCAACTTCATTACATTCTTGGCACCTCGTTTTTCTATTTGCAAATAATGGTTTCTAATGCCACCTTTTTGGGGTTTTGTGCATTCCAAAATTCAGTTTTTAATTTCTAAGACCACGCTTTTGGGTTTTTTCCATTCTAAAATTCGGGTTTTTGGTTTCTAACACCATTTTTTTGGGGTTTTGTCCATTCCAAAATTTGGTTTTTGGCTCTACACCACGTTGGGGTTTTGTCCATTCCAAAATTCTGTTTTTGGTTTCTAAGACCACATTTTTTGGGGTTTTATCCATTCCAAAATTCGGTTTTTGGTTTCTAACACCACGTTTTTTGGGGTTTTTGTCTATTCCAATATTCGGAAAAATTGGAAGACCAGAATACGGTAGGAAAGGACAAAAATAAATAAAAAACCCTCGACACAAAAAACACATTCGAGAAGATAATGCAAACATTTGAGAAGATAATGCAATTATTTTTAAAAACCCATGTTCAATGCCATTTGTCTTTTACAGAGAGGAAACTTAACATAGGTTAAGATGCATACATAGCCAACTTTTAAAAAAAAGAAGATTAAAGACCTCCAATGTCTGAAATGAGGAAGTTAAACTATGATTAAACAGTAGAATGTTAAATTTTAACCCTTCTCCCAACAAAAACCCCCAAAAAAACATTTTATTTCTATTTCAGAAAAAATCCATTTCACAGTTCAGTCAGCTGCTTCACAATGCTTTGCAATCCCTACATAAGGTTGAAATGGCACAATTAATGGCAGATATACCTACCTCTTCCATCGTCTATTGCTCATATGCATTTTTGCCATCGTCTGTTGCTCACGTGCATTCGGTCGGCTCTCTTGTTTTCATTTTGCAGTAAATGTAGGAGACACAGGTTCATTCTCTTCACACACCCCATCTCCCTGCTCGCACTTCCCTCCTCATGGCCGGATGTAACTCATTTCACTGCTCGCGCGTCCTCCTCATGGCCGCCTATAACTCATTTCACTGCTCACGCCTCCCTCTCCAAAAATTGCAAAACGAAATGAAGAAAATGACAGACCAAAATGAAATAAAATGTGGAAAAAGTTAGGGTTTGTTGACCGTCGGGCATTGGGTTTGTTGACTACCGCGCGTCCTTTTCCAGCATCTGACATGTGATGGCATCCGTCAAGTCTTTCTGTCTGTCCGTCGATTTCTTTTTTTTCCACCGCGTGGGATGAGGGCTGTGGGGGGGTACCATATTATCTTATATGCATATATCACATAGGTGAATTTTGTCTAGGAGTTAGCTTTCTCCTAATTTTATCTATGAATAGAAAAAGAAAAAAGCACACATTATCTAGAACTGTGTGCAACAATATGAATAGGAAGAGTAATTTATATGTTTTTTAATACTTTATTTTTTTTTATTTCCTTTTTCTTCCTAACCACGTCTCCAATAGACTTCAAGTTTCTGTTTCTTCATTTAAAACAACAAAAACATTATTCCTATCTTGACATTTTAATATAAAAATTAAAAAAAATAATAGAATAGCATGCAAGGTTTTCCATAAGTTTCAGCTTTGACTGCAACTGAAACAACATTTCTCTCTTTTCAGTCTTGTTTCCATCAACCATCTACACCTCAGAAACAAAACATTCATTGAAATTTAAGTGCACACCATTTTCTCTGAAAACTCTAAAATCCAACACTTCAAACCCTTTGTTATAAATAGTAAAATCCCCCATGAAAATGTCAACCCAAAACTAATTCTCTACCATTTGATAGATTTATCAGATGTCCGTGTAATCCTTAAAATTTTACCTACGAATCTTACTATAAAATGGTCCAAAGTCTCGTAGTGTTCACAAGCCATGGAAAGTGAATGAAACATGAGAAGGTTCAATGCACTGAATATTTGGTTCATTTCGTAACTTAGTTTGGCCTATAAATCTAAGGAAGCAATGGAAACCTTCATTAAGATGCGTGATTTTAGGTTTAATAGCTTCTATATGACACCCTTCAATTCCCTTCTCGATGTTAGTGTTTTCATTTACTGTGCTCTCTATATAACAATTCCAACTAATTTGGGTACTTGGTAACAGTCCTCTGTGAGTTGGGGAATGTTGAGGTTACGTGCAAAGTGTTTGATGAAATGTTGAACCTTGGATGTACCCAAAATAGTGTCACTTATTGCATGCTTGTGAGGCTTCAGTATGCTCGAGGTGGTATGACTACAGGTGGGAAGCCGTTTGAACATATTCTTAGCAAGGGGTGGGCACTAGGTTCCTATGATGTATGTGGTATGGATAGATGGGCATAGCGAGCATGGAGAAGAGAGGTTAGAGAATATTGTAGTGTCTAACATTAAAAAATTGGTTGATTTTTCTTATTTTTGTTATAAAGAGGTGTCAATTGAAAACGAATGTTTTATTTGATCTTTATAGGAAAATTGTACACAAGAAAATTTTGATTCTAATCCTTCCAGTTCATCAAATGGCATCATACCTGTTCTGTCTAATTGCAGGAATATGCAGGACAATGATAATAGCAGACAACGTAGATTCTCTATTTCTTCTTATAATATTTATGTTTGGAGGATTCATTCTGCCGAGAGGTTGGCAGTTTCATCCTTACAAACTTCCAGATGTACTGTAGCTCTCTCTTTTATTTTAATACAAATACATCTTTTCTTTAAATTGTTCTCTCTTTTATTTTATTTTTCTATACAAAAAAATAGGGGATTTGGTTTTATGTAGCTCTTGGTAAACCTCAAGCTATTATCTCCAAAGAAGCTCTAGATGAATTTAATCCCAAGAGAAAGCTACAAAGCAAGGACTAAACATATCAATTTTGAGAAATCAGTCTCTGGCAAGACCATTATCTTCTACAGATGACAATAATAGTTGTATAAGATATTTTAAATTACTATACTTCAGATGTTCTTCTTACTTGAGCAGGTGGAATTTGAGCAGATTACCATTTAATCCATTATTTTCTGATTGTTTATCAAATTATGATCTGATGCTGATTGTTTGGTTATGAAGTTGGTATGTAGGTCAGACAATTGAGTAGGCAATCAACTAGTCCCAGAGCAACGATGAATCAATGCTAGAGATTTCAATAGGAGTTACTCCAAAATGAGGAATGAGTCCACCATTTAAACCACTAACCATGCCTTTTTGAAGATTCCAAGTACTTTGTTGACATGCCTTCAATTAAGCCCTAAGAATGGCCAATTGCATGGTTCGTTTATTGCTATTTTTTATGGTTTGTTTTACTTCTTCACACTTGTCTTCCTTTTACTCTTTGGAACATTATTTTGGGAGGCTGGCACAAAACAATGTGTACTTCAATTCAGGACAACAATTTACACATATTTCAGCTGCACACAAACATCCAAAATATCAATGGCCTATTTTTAGCTCTAGTGAGTGCTTACCAAAACTTCTGATTACCTTATTAACTAACTGGTAGTTTTGTTGGGCATTATGAACAATAACACTGATATTTTTATTGTTGTGGATGTCTTATATGGATGTGTAATATTATTAGTGTTCAATAACTATTCAACTGTACAGCCTGTCATTGCAATGGAGAGAACTGTGTTCTATAAGGCATACAGAAAATTCACCGTCAGCAATTCACTGACGGAAAATCCACCATCAACAATTCATCAAAATTCATCGCGGAATAAATTCATCACAAGTAAAATTTACCACCAGCAATTCACCGTCACATTAATATTAAAAAAAGTTAATGCGGTTAATTTTCCATGGCAGTGAATTGTTGGTGGTGAATTTTACTGCGGTGAATTGTTAGTGGTGAATTTTCTGGTGAATTGCTGATGGTGAATTTTCCTAGAGCCATTCTATAAAGAAAGGGCTACATGCATGTAATTTACACCACCCTATGCTCTTGGTTAGGCTAGTTCCCTTCCTCAACATGTCATTTTTTTTGTAGATCAGACTGTGATGTAGGAGCATCTTGGGCAGATTGGCAATCCACATCACCTAGAAACAATTTGACGTTGATTTTGCATTTTTTGTTTGTATTTGATTCCTGGAGTTAGGTTAATCTAACTTCGATGATTGTTTTAGAGGCGATTGAATGATATTATTGTCATTTTAAATTGACAAAATGTCTTTGTTTAAATCATATTTCCAGTTTGATCTTTCTTGTATTCAAAATAAGATTTCACCGAAGGAAGAGAAAAAATGAAGGGACAGCGTATATGAAAAGATATACATATGTAAAAAAAGTGGAAATTTAACATAGCATATACATTATTCTTGTGGTGGTTAAATAAAATCAATTCATTTTTATTGATTACCTTATGAGGACTTAAGAAGGTGACATCAAATATTGCAAACCATGATGTTCAGCGGTATGGAACAACAAGATTATGTAAAGTTTTTCTTGAAAAAAATAATACAAGAGGAGATACCAAGGGTCACAGCTTGTATGGGGAGCAGAGGAAAATGAAACGCCAGGTAAGATGGAAGATGAAGACAATGTCCACCTCTGCAATATTCTCCATGACAATGTCCACTTTGCAATGTTTTCCTTTTTTTCACATTTCAACTTGACTTTCACACCTCCACTTCAAACTACTCCCACATCCAATTCTGCACCAAATTCTTGCACTTGTTTTCTAACCTCTCTGTATCTAAGGGTAAATTTTAGGTATATTGGCTCTTAGCAAATGAAATCATATAAACCCAAAGATCCTATCAAGAACAATGAAAACTTAAAAATAAGAATAGTTATACCTGTCGTTTGTAGGAGTTTCCATGATTCACCTTGATAGTACCTTCTAACTTGTGGATGGTTGACATGTTGCCCTCAAATTCAATGTGCGAGCAATCTGAAAATAAAAGCCTAAGTCCTACACAAGCTTTGAAGGATTTAATTAAAGTCTATGCCTATGCCTATGACAAAATGATTCTAAAATAACTCTAAGTCTTAATATGCCAGAATAATGTAATTCATGTGCGTAATCCAAAAATGTGAGCAAAATAACATTTTATAGAAAATGCAATTTTGAATGGACAGACGAGATCGACTTTCGACAAAAACCTAAATCAGATGACAAGATTTAATCTGATAATCCCTAATCCGAGTTAGGGAAAAATCCTTAAATGAGTGGTCGAGATGTCATCTGAGAAAATCAAATCGGAGGTGGAGAATAGATGAGATAATTAATTAGAAAAATAAAGATTTTCAAAAATCAACAAGATAAAGGATCTTCAAAAATCCCGGGACACTAATTTTTGAGGAATATTACCATCTTTGGAAATTAAATTAATTCAAAATATGGATTTTTAGGAATAATGTCAATTCCATTTTCTCAGGGACATTTACTTTCAAACAGAACTTATACATGAATGAAACATTTAAATGTAATTAACTTATTTAAAATGAGAGAAATGTTAATTTGGCAACAAAACAATTAAAGATAATTATTTAATTAGAAGATAAGATTAATAATTAAATAAAATTAATAAATTCATTTAATTATGAGGATTGAGATGACAACAAATAAATAAATTCATTTATTTTTTAATAATCAGGAAGAAATAAATGAAGAAAGGTAATTAAATAAATTTAGAAATTTATTTAATTAGGGGAAGATTTAGACAATTAATGACATATTTAATAAATAAATAGAATTTATTTATTTAATAATCATGAAGAATAAAAGGACATGAATTAATTAAACAATTATGAATTATTTAATTAATAGTCGAATGTGGATCAAAGACATAATCAAATGTCATAATTATGCTAGGAGGAAAGTGGTAAAAATAGAGCTTGCAGGCATAGGTCATTTTTAATTGTCTACACTCTCAACCTCCATCAAACTTCTAAAAACAAATATCTATTTGCCTAAAAATCCTTCAACTAGAAGGGCATGGATTCTCACATAAATCCAATGTTGGATGATGAATGTTGATATTGTACGATTGACATGGTGAATTTGAAATTCCTAATTGAGTTCATCTACTTTAAAAATTTAATGGAATCTAACTTATCTCTTGAGATATAATTTTTGCATATAGTTAGAAATGAGGGTTATCTAGTTTCTTACACATTGCATAATATCATTAATGACTTGGGAAGGATGTGAATCAATGAAAGATGGATTTTACACATTTTGTATCAAAATGTAGTGTTGTTGATGTCACAAGTATAGGTGACTTCTGTTGTTGTAGGCAACCGTGGTTCTCCAAAGCTGCTTGTTGGTATTGAATGACATATATTTATAGATTTTCAAGAATGAAGGGGATGGAAGACTAGATTGCAAACTAGGAACAAATAGAATAGGTTTCTTCACTGGTAGGGTTTTCCTTCCAGTTAACAGTTAAAGGAATTTTATATTATACTTTTCTGGGTTTCATTTGAAGGATTTAATGCAACATTATAATCCTAGGAGAATGAGTTTAAATATGTAGTTCCAATATCTTGTGAATGTCTCCACGTTTATTGCATATGTTTTTAAGTTTTATTGAGCTTCTTAATCACATTTTGATGATTTAAGATTTAAATTCTAATTAGTTTGTC
The DNA here is from genome assembly GCA_007258455.2 of Sequoia sempervirens. NCBI lineage: Eukaryota > Viridiplantae > Streptophyta > Pinopsida > Cupressales > Cupressaceae > Sequoia > Sequoia sempervirens. The sequence continues at coordinate 19,435 of VDFB02173691.1, forward strand.
ATTTGGATGTTTGTGAAATTATTGTAAAACTTTTGTAGGGTATCTTTTAGATTAATATTAGGAATTTATGAGCTTATGCATGGATAAAAAGTTATGTTCACCTCAATATTTTGTAATTTCATTTATTTGTTCATTTGCATGCATAGAGCCTAGTTTATGTGTGGGGTTATAAGGAATGATCTTTAGTGGTATGTTTATTAAGGTACCACAAAGTGGATTTCAATTGTTGCACTTGTTGGTTTTCATGAACTTAAGACTCTATTTCCCTAATGGATATAAGGCACCTATATTCTTTATATTCAACCTCCTATCACACCAACACACTTAAAACAATTGAAAATTAAACCTCATTTCACATTGTGTTGTTTTAGTTTCATCACTTCCATGTTTAGATGCATATAAGATCAATATGGGTTATTAAAGTCACTTGTTTATCTATTTAATGAAGGTGCAATACCTTATATCATAAAACCAACATGTACATGCACTTATAATAAAAAAAATAGGAGTGTTTTATGCACTAGGTATAGTTTGTTTCAAGATTCATGTTCATTTCTTAGAGCTATATTCAATTGAGCACCTCAAGGAAGTTCCCTTGGCCGAGTAGAACCAAAATTTGAAGAAGGTATTACCCACATTATTAAGTTGGTCCATAGTTTTCCTACATGATCATAAGCTTTATGTATTTTTTCCTTAGTTTGACACCCTTGGCCCTCAAAAAAATCCTAGATTTAGGAATTCGAGAATCTACAACTTTGAACACCAACATATGGAAACTATTGATGGAGAAGTTCTAGTGGTTCAATATTATATTTTTTTATTAGGTGGGTTGATAGCTCATCAACTTGAACCAACGTTTTGGTACAACCGAGAAGATAAGTCTTGTTTGATATTTTGAATATCTTTGTTGATAAAGAAAGTTCATCTCTTATTAGTGGAGAGTGTCAAATCTCTTCAAGGTTAGATCTAGTACCAATTTGCATCTCAAAAAAAAACTTAAAATATAAAGAGGTCATTTAAAGAAATTCCAAGGATATGAGGATATATCAATGCAAGTGGGAATAATCCACATTGCTTGGAAATCTAAAAACATAAGTATGTCTACTAGATTTATTCCTTAGAATTGGTTGAAGACATCTCATACATGAATATGACATGTCTAATAATGAGGTAAATATGGGTGTAATACATAGAGACATATATCATGAGTTGGATACTAAAGAGGTGGACCTACCTAACCCTCCACATATAAAAAATACAAGAATAATCATACATCACAATTGTCCTACATCCTCACATAAAATTGATCAAGAACATGATCCTCCCTTCCATGATACTAGTGCAACTACACAATTATAAAATTAATTTGGAAAGAGAATTTGATCAATGAATAGATTTGCTTTACCAAATAAAATGAAGGTAGTGTGAACTCCTAGTTGACATTGAATTGTAAGAAGCCCAAATTCCTCAAAATTCTCAACAACTAAATCAAAATTATAATAATTCTCAACATATTCATAATTAGTAGATACCTAATAAAAACATAATCAACAATGCAATATTAGGAAAAAATATAAGAATTCTTGTTAGAAGTCAAGCTTATAGGTTCTTATTAGTGAGACAACCATTAGGCATGGAAAGTTATAGACAACTATTTTTTTATGAAATTCTAAGTTATCCTAATTAGATACCCAATGAGATTAGAGAAAAGGTGTAAAATGTTTAGGGCAATAATGTTGTCATTAGGGAAGAAAACCTCAAACATTTCATCAATGTGATTGATGAGTATGACATTGAAGGCATGAAGATGTCATGATGAAGCTCTTTGTGTAGTCATCATATACAAGTGCAAAGGAATGGTATAAAATTTGTCCAAATAGTAGTATAGATTCATGAGATGAATTTATGATAGTCCTCAAATTGCAATATGAAGAAAGGTTTGATCCCAAGATTGTAATATATGAGATGGCTTCTATTAAGAAAGGAGAAAACAATTTTTTATTGATTTAAATAGAAAATTTATAATAACCACGAAGAAAGTGCCTCCTCATTTGAGGCCTAATGTTCATCAAGGTATTTAATTTTGAACTATGGATCATTTGATGCAAAGTTGGGATATTTTATTTATGATAAGAACTCTCAAACACTAATGGAATCTTATGCCATGAAAATCAACATAGAGAGAAATTTGAGAGAATTCAAAAAACATGTTAAGATATATGATATGAAGACTCCAAGCCTAGATACAAGTTCTATCTCAAGAAATGTCCTCATTATTGAAGATAAACTTGACAAGCTGATGGGGGAAACAAAGGACCTCACTTATACAGTTGTAAAAATGGAAGAGGTTGCCTCCTGACTATGTTGCTAGTAATTTCAATGAGGGACAAAGGTTACACAATAGAACCTAAAACATTGGTTGGTCCAAAATACTATGGTAGAATGAAAAGAAAATAGTTCATAGACAAGGAAATTAGGGATACTAAGACAAACACACTCCCTATCCCTTGAGAAAGGATCATTTAGATGTCTAATATGATTCAGTATGGTGTGAAATATGTTACTTTCCTCATGATCTAATGAAGTGTGCTATTTCTATAATACAACTAAAAGAGAAAGAATTCCCAAATGAAGGTAGCACTCTGAAATATTATGAAGATGATGACGTGGAACAATTTCAAAATTATGAAGGTGATGAATACTTTTAGTATGATTAGGAAAAACATCAAATTTAGTATGATTTTCCAAATAATAATTTCAAACAAATCAAAGAACTAATGCAATAGAGGTACAAAATGGAAAAGCCTTCCAATGAAGATATTAAATCTCTTACTAATATAATTGTCTAGTGCAAGTTCAAAGTGAATACCAACTTAGGAATAGATAGATGACTACCAAAATTCACGTTGGAAATATAGTTATGCCAAAAGAACTAGATGCACCTACAAACAAAGGAAAGTAAAAGGTGAGTAGTGTAGTGAGGACTATGAATACTATAGTGAGGTATATTAAAATGATTACATAAAGGTCAACACCAAAGAAGAAGCTACACATACTATACACATCTATACAAAAGAGGTATGTTCCAAAGAATAGATGTGTAGATATACCAACCAATAATGTGGATCATTCTAATACAGTGAAAGAAAATACAAATTTAAACCAAATAAGGATAACATCATAGGAAGTGTAAGACACAATTGAAGGTGTTGGGAAGACTATCCACAAAATAGATACTATTGGTAGTGATTAGGTAATACATTTTATTTATGAAACTCATGTTATATATATTCCTTTAGCAATTTATTTTCTAGAATATCAACCCATTGGCATGGCTCTTACATTGAACCAACTTAAAATTCAAATACTAGTGAAGGAGTTTCTTATGATCCCTAAACATATGTTATGATTAGGTGTTGTACAATTTGCATATCATTGATTATTTTAATTATGTAAAATCAATATTTATTTTGGTACATCATTAGGAGATGTGTTTAGCCACATTAATATTTAATTGGGTCCACTTGTAAAGTTGTATGTAACATTTGGTTAGATATTTTATGTGTGGGTTGTGTAGTGAGAAAATATTTAATGTCGGGAAACTTAGTACCAAAAAGTAAAATGTGGGGTCAATGGTTTTGATGCACATAGTTTTTCCTTACCACTTGGATTTATTTGTGTGAGATTGATTCTATAGAAGAAAGCACATGTTTAGTGGTTGAGTTTGGCTAGTTGGAGTAGCTTGGCTATCATTATATTAAGTCTTCTTCTGAGGAGTGCATATGTGAAGTATGACATGGGATGTGTGGATACATGTTTGGACACATGGAGGATGCATTGAAGGAGCTTGATATTTCAAAAATATTCATGGAGACTTTGTAAGTGTATTATAATATTTTTATTGTTGAATAATACATTGAGTGTGGATTCTATTGGAGGATAGATTTTTCCTTCTTGAGGGTTTTCCCAAGGTCTATCTTGTGTTATCTTGTGATATGTCTTTGATCTTTGCATATGGTTATTATATAAACTTGCATGCATGCATTTATCTCATGGGGTTATGTAGTCCAAATTGTTTGGTCAAATTGTATGATTTTTCATAACAAGTGGTATTAGATCCATGGTTGTGTTTTGTGAGGTTTGTGAGATCCCTATTTTGGTATAACCCTTGTATGAGTAGATCATATATAAATTTGAAGCCACAACAATGTAGAATTTTTTTTAGACATTTCAAGGTACGAGACACATTTTGTAGGTTGTTGTTTTTGTTAGTTTTGGTCTTATGAAGCCATGTGTTTCTCTGGAACAATTATTTGTTCATAACTCATGCATATAGAGTTAGATTTTGGACTTCTTATAGTGGACAAATATTTTGTTTAAAGCACTATGCAGTTGATTAGGTTTGAAGATATTTTTATGTGATTTATTCACTATTATTTCCATTTGATCTATTTATGGGTTCTTGTGACTATGATACTTTGTGAGTTGATGACAAATCAAATCTGAGGTGATTTGGTGTTTGAGTCATTGAAAAATTACATGTATACCCATGATTATCCTTATTTGACATGGTTACCAATATATTGTTGGATATGTATGTTGCATTTGAGATCTATGAGTTGTGTAGTGTTGTAGGCTATTTATACTTACATGTTGTACATATGACTCAAATGTGGGTTTTTTGTACCCGTAGATGTTTGAGCATTGATGCGGAGGCTGATTTATGGCTTGGTTTGGTCATATTTTTCATTGGTTTGATTATCATTATGGGGTGGAGAGATAGTTTCACTTGGTATAGTCATGATGTGGGACCTATTCTTGTTGACTATGTGATGTAGACATGTGTGACATAGTGGGAGTTTGATGTTGGTATGTTTGGTGGTGATCATGGTGTCATGGATGTTCCCTGTGCTTTTGGGATTTTAACATGAAATGATTGTTTATGCGGGTCTATTGTTGGTGGTGTTGGATTTATTCTTGATTATTGGTGGTGGTGTATCATCTTGGTTTGAGGATTATGGTTTTTATTTTTATTTTGGGAGTTCCTAGTGTTGAAGTTGAGTTATTTGATTGTGTCAAGGCCATTAATGATCTTTAATTAGGAGATGTTTATTATTGATTCCATGATAACTTGGTATCATGGTTTAGTGGGAGCTTTGGCAGTGATGTGAATTAATAATTTGATGATGGATGATCTTTTGTAGTGGTTTTTGGTGTCATGAAGGGGCTCTTGGATATTGTTTCTTATATGTAGTGAGAGTTCATTGACATCCTGTTCAAACTATTTTCATAACTACCTCTTGAGTCATTGTGATGTCTCTCTTTTGCAATGTAGACTCTACATTTTATGACTACATTCAACATTATAAACATATGTACCACACATTTATATATGGTTGAAATTGTGAACAAAATAGGGTGTAGAGTCTAAACAAGAAACCCACATCAATGCTACACAAAACCCTAATGTTCACCTTATGAATAGCTGCAAATATTTGACACAGAGTTGTGCCCTAGCAAGTATCAAAATGCAAAACACCCCTTTCATGGTGTTCCCTAACAATGGGTGAAAACAACTATGCAGTTGTAGAATGATTACAAACTTAAGGAGATCAACCTCAAACAACCATCAACTTCAAAAAGAGACATAAAACAACTTTCAGCCACACAACCGACTAGAGTTTGCACAAGAAAAACCTGTTACCTCTCTTGAATGTGACTTATCACAACAACACAATAGGAAATTAGTGCCGAATTTTGCGCCAAATTTTAGTGTATTTGAGTATGCCATTTTGGAGTCATTTGACGGTGCAAAAGTCAGTGAAAAAATGTTTCTTCATTTTATCGTCGAATTTTGCGCCTAAATTCATGTCGGATTTTGCACCGAAAATTTGGTGTCAGCAATAGCGTCTCCTTTAATTCTGGGAATAGCATCAAAAATTTGGCGTTGCAAATAGTGCCTAAATTGGCACCCAAGTTGGCTTCCAGTTTTTCTTCCATGTCTACTCCCATTGTTGCTTCTAGTTTTGCTCCCAATTTTGCTTCTAGGTTTGCTTCCGGTTTTGCTTCCACTTTTGCTTCCAATGTGACGTCTAGTTTTGCTTCCAGTATTGCTTCCATTTTTTCTTCTGGTTTTTCTTTCATTTTGGCTCCCATTTTTGCTTCTAGTTCTGCTTCCATTTTTGCTTCTAGTTTTGCTCCCAGTTTTGCTTCCAGTTTTGCTTCTAGTTTTTCTTCCAATGTTGCTTCTAGGTTTGCTTCTAGTTTTTCTTCCATATTTGCTTCCAGATTTTCTTCTAGTTTTGCTTCCAATTTTGCTTCCATATTTGCTTCCGATTTTGCTTCCAAATTTGCTTCTTGTGTTCCTTCCAGTTTCACTTCCAGTTTTGCTTCCTGTTTGCTTTCGGTTTTTCTTTCAGGTTTGCTTCTAGTTTTGCTTCCAGGTTTGCTTCTGGTTTTGCTTCCAGTTTTGCTTCCATGTTTTCTTCTAGTTTTTCTTCCAATTTTTCTTCCGATTTTTCTTCCAATTTTGCTTCTAGATTTGCTTCCTACCTTGCTCGGTTTTATTTCTAAGGCTCCTCCAATTTTAATCTAGTTTTGCTCATTTTAAGCCCAATTTTGCTTCCAAGATTACCGGGGTTTGCTTCTAGTTTGGCTTCCATTGTTGCTTCCTTTGGTTTCTAGAAATGCTCTTATTTTGCTTCATTTTTTGTCAAAATACGCTCTTGTTTTGCCCCAGTCATTCAGTTTGCTTCTTGTTTTGCCCTTTTCTCTACAGGTTTCTGTTTCGGTTTCTGCCCAATTTTCTTCCATTGTTTCCGGTTTTTCTTAATTCATTTGTACCGTTTGCCTTTTATTTCTAAAAATGCTTCTTGTTTTGCTTCATTTATTAATTTAATATGTTTTAATTTAATTTAATTAGTTAAATATATGATGCCTCTTAAATAACTCATATGATTATAGAGTAAGTAATCTAATTATTTAACTCATATGATTAAATAATTATTATAACATGATCATCATCTAATTAAAACAAGTGAGTCAAATATCTATAATTTAATTGAATTTGACAACCATCCCGAAAGCAAGAATTAAACACGCACGCATAAATATCCATCCAAAAATCATCAACCACTTTTAATATATATAAATTGACAAGTTAATACCGATAAGATCATCATCATATATAACTAAAATAAGTGAAATTCAAATATGCCAGTAGATCAATAACATGTGAAAATGATACATGTCCAATAGTTGACATAAGTCAAAATGATACATGTACAAATGATATAAGTAAAAATGATAATTTATTTAACTCAAATTGATACAAGTCAAGATGATACATGTCCAAATGATATAAGTGAAAATGATAAATTTCAATATGATACAACTCAATAATATGGTACTGTAGGCCGTGAAAATGATACTTATGATAATAACCATGAAAAGAGGCATCATAACGATATATCAGCAATGATCCATGATGCTATATGATCATGAATGTCACTGGGTACTACTAGCAACTGCCTCATCATCACCACCACCATTGTGATAATCATCATCATAATGATTTATCAACAATGATCCATGACGAAGTCTATATGATCATGAATGTCACTGGGTACTACCAACAACTACCTCATCATCATCACCACCATCGTGATCATCATCATCATCGTTGTCGTCGTCGTCATCATCATTGTCATCGGCCTCAGTGTCTTCTATATCTGTGTCATCAACGTCCTCTTCCATGTGATCTATACCAGCAGAACCAATATTTTTTGGATCTATATCATGATGAGGATCATCTTGATCTTCTGGAAGACTCATGTTCTACAAAAATAACATTTAAAATGAAAAGTTATTATTTATTTCATGCAATAATTTATTTTTCTGTTATATATCTAATATTGAAACATATAAGACAAAACCATAATCATATTACATCGTATCAAAGTGCACATACCATAATAAAGTTTCAAAAAAGTTACAGCTAATATGTGATTCCAATGATGTAAAACATGCAACAATTCTAATAAACGTTAGTAAAGATAATAAAAAAAATTGTTATATAATTTAACTATCAACTGTAAATTCTATTACATAACCTTAAGTGCCAACCCTCTGCAAAAGAATGAGGATACTACAAGAAGATTGGCTATAGGGGGCATTGGTACAGGAGATGGACATGGCTCTTCCAAGCCATCCACTGAGATGGTTTCATACAAAAATGTGGAAGATATCCTCATTTCTAGAGACCTCATGATTCAAGTTGATACGAAAAATGATGATGTTCTAGTACCCATATATGGCATCATGGTTCCATTTCATGTAGCCACCATCAAGATGAAGGGAATTCTTATATAAGGATAATTTTCAATGTTCTAGGTACCGACTTTAATGCCAACTACATGCCAACATTGAAATTCCCTAGTAGTATTTATGTTAAGGAAATTTCCTTTAGATCCAAGGATTCAAAGCACATCAACCATGTGGTACAAATGATTAAATACCATAGATGATCTGTAGCAATGAAAGAGTCTAAAAAGGAAAAGAGAGCTACATTGGTGACTCAGGAGAAACTTCAACTTTCTTGACAAAGGAAATTAGGCTGGAGAACTTGTGGATCAGGCCAGCATTTGGTGGAAGAGGAAGAAAGATGGCTAGAACTCTGGAGGCCCACCATAATGGATTTCAGTATCCAACCATGAGAGCAGAAGAGAGATTTGATATCATGTATCAAAACATTAAGCATGAATTCTTCTAGCCAGTGGAGGAGATGATTACTTTGCTTCATTTTCATTTGCATAACCATATCATGGTGTGGGAACCAAGAAGACCAAGGATGTCCAGTTTTATGTAGAGGTAATGGATGTGGTCCAAAATTTTGGAGGGCAAGAAGGTCAATGTATGATCCGATGAAATTGAGGAAGAATAGCAAGAGAGGGATAGAAAAATAAAATCAATGCAGAGTTTCAAGAATTTGTTTGAGTAAGAGAGCTATGGGAGCACCTCATCTAAAAGATTTTGAACTAGAATTTGATGTACCATTTAGAGAGCTTGGTTTTCATTGAGTTCCTTTCAAAGCCTCTCTTTTATTGTTCCTCACTTAAACTATTTGTAGAGTTGGTGGAATTACCTTTCTTAGTGATCACTATTAGTGAGATTGAGATTGTTAATCAATTAGGCGCTAATTTCCTATAGCAATGAAAGAGTCTGAAAAGGAAAAGAGAGCTATCTGGTGACTCGTAGAAACTTCAGCTTTCAAAACAAAGACAATTAGGTTGGAAGACTTGTGGATGAGGCCAACATTTGGTGGAAGAGGAAGAAAGATGACAGGAACTCTGGAGGCCCACCATAATGGATTCGCTATTCAACCATAGAGCAAAAGAGAGGCTGATATCATGTATCAAAACATTAAGCATGCATTCTTCCGACAGCGGAGAAGGAGATGATTACTTTGCTTCATTTTCATTTGCATAACCATATCATGGTGTGGGAACCAAGAAGACCAAGGATGTCTAGTTTTATGTGGAGGTAATGGATGTGGTCCAAACTTTAGGAGGGGAAAGAAGGTCAATGTATGATCCTGATGAAATTGAGGAAGAACAACAAGAGAGGGACAGGAAAAATAAAATCAATGCAAAGCTTCAAGGATTTTTCATGTGAGTAAGAGAGCTATGGGATCAGCCTCATCTAAAATATTTTGAACTAGAGTTTGATACACCATTTAGAGAGCTTGGTTTTTATGGAGTTCCTTTCAAAGCCCCTGCTTTTATTGTTCCTATAGTAAACTATTTGGTAGAGTTGGTGGAATTACCTTTCTTAGTAATCACTATTTGTGAGATTGAGATTGTTAATCAATTAGGCGCTAATTTCCTGTAGCAATGAAAGAGTCTGAAAAGGAAGAGAGAGCTACATTGGTGACTCGGGAGAAACTTCAGCTTTCAAAAACAAAGGCAATTAGGTTGGAAGACTTGTGGATTAGGCCAAAATTTGGTGGAAGAGGAAGAAAGATGACTAGAACTATGGAGGCCCACCAAAATGGATTCCAATATTCAACCATGAGAGTAGAAGAGAGAGTTGATATCATGTATCAAAACATTAAGCATGCATTCCTCCAGCCAGCGGAGAAGGAGATAATTACTTTGCTTTATTTTCATTTGCATAACCATATCATGGCTTGGGAACCAAGAAGACCAAGGATGTCCAATTTTATGTGGAGGTAATGGATGTGGTCCAAAATTTAGGAGGGGCAAGAAGGTCAATGTATGATCTTGATGAAATTGAGGATGAACATCAAGAGAGGGACAGGAAAAATAAAATAAATGTAGAGTTTCAAGGATTTGTCAAGCGAGTAAGAGAGCTATGGGAGCAGCCTCATCTAAAATATTTTGAACTAGAGTTTGATTTACCATTTAGAGAGCTTGGTTTTCATGGAGTTCCTTTCAAAGCCTTTGCTTTTATTGTTCCTATGATAAACTGTTTGGTAGAGTTGGTGGAATTACCTTTCTTAGTAATCACTAGTGAGATTGAGATTGTTAACCTTGAGAGAGTAGGACTTGGGAAAAAGGCATTTGATATGGCTATTGTTTTCAAAGACTTCAAGTGGGATGTACTCCGCATTGAATCCATTCCTTAATCTTCGCTTGATGGCATCAAGGAATGGTTGAACTCTATGGATATAAAGTATTATGAAAGCAAAATGAACTTGAACTGGCAGCTAATTTTGAAGACTATTACTGATGATCCAGACAAATTTATTGAAGATGGTGGTTGGGAATTTTTGAACATGGAAGCTAGTGATTCTAATTTTGATAATTCAGAAGAGTCAGATCAAGGATATGAACCCTCTAATGTAGAAGAGGAATCAAAATCGGATGAGGAAGGTTCAAAAGATGAATCTCTTGTGGAGTTAGATGAGGACTAAGAAGAAGAAGATTCTGAAGGGGAGGAAGGTAAAACATGGGATGACTTAGAAGCCAAAGCCAAAAATGCAGATAAGGAAAAAGGAGACGACTCTGATAGTGAAGAGGAAAGGCAATGATGAACGGTAAAAGCTACAGGGAAGTCTCGGGAACCTGATATTAGAGATTCAAGAGGAATGCCTTCCAAGAGGCATAAAGTCAGATGAATTGAGTTCATCTACATCATTTTACTATTTATTCATGCACATAAATGGTTCAGCTATTTATGCAAATGATGCATATATATTAACTTGATTAGTATTGTTACTTCGGTAGTTTGACTTCTATGACAACCGGCCATTAGGCCATTCTGTGCAGGAGCACATTTTTGTTTTTGGTTAGATTTTTTGCATAGCTCTACTTGGTGTTAAGGAAATTCCATTATATTTTGAATGTTAAGAATTCTAGTATTACACGTTTCTCTATGTTGATCAGATCATGTTGTAGGTTTTTAACTACTGATTTCTTTATTTATGAAGCTTTTCTAACTTGGAAGATAGGAATTTACTGCCTTTTTTTAAATTAGATGGATAAATTAAGTAGTTGGTTAGCTACGCCAAGTGATGTAGACTAGAAGGATGTGTTAGATCTATAGGATTCCTACCAAGATGCATCAAAACATTCTTACGTTATGATATTGCTATCAGGATTCAATCATGTAGTTTTCGAGTCAAACTCATTGACCCATGTTTCATGACTAGTGGTTCACAAGAACCCATCTCTCATGATAATGAATGGTCCACTTAGGACTTATTGCATCTAGGTGATGCTCACAGAGGTGAAGCACTCGGTCATCCCAGGGGGTCACCCATCCCAATATTGCTCCAACTCAAGCATGCTTAACCACAGATTTTTCCCCAAGGTTAAGCCCACTTAGCTTGCAACCCCATTTGCAAAACCTTCAGCAAGTGTTGTGCCTTATGAACCAGTCATTATAGAGCCCCTTTAGCTCATAAATTGAAAATACCTCCTACTTATCAACATTCTTACATGTTAAAAGAATGGCGGCATCGTGAGGAAGGATGGAAAAGATGCATGTGGATCACTTAGTAGAATGGCAATATGAATTCAAGGAAGCACTCCTTGAGATACCAAGGAAGCAATCCTTGAGATACCATGTTTGAGAGAAAAAAAGATAAATCAAATCAACATGGGACTAAGTCACTCAAATGATACAAATCATAACTTAAATGAGGACACTTAAGAGATATTAAAAGAAAATGGTCATTAATTAAAAGGTGTGATGAAAATAAGGCATGAATGTCACCCACTACCCTTTAAGGAAAACAACATTTTTTTCCTCAACATGAAATAATGGGACAATTGAGTGGGATCTAGGGCCAACAAAGAAGCACTTTAGAACTCATCCTACACATCAATAAACAACTCAACACAAGAAATGCAAATTGACATATTAACACAACAATATCCAACTAAGTTATTGAAATTCAACTATTGATACCTCATTCTCCATCCAGATTAAAAAACTGGCCCACTTTTTGCTTTGTAAATTTTCCTTTTCAAATTGCTTTGGATGCCTGCCATATTTCTCCTCCTGTCAAAAAATGGCACATGGACTAGTTAAACTAATTAATATGCAATCATTTACTTTTTCCTAGGGAATTAAAAAAAATATCATTTAACATATTAAATATACTTACAAAATTATAGATCCCTGTAAACCTTTCTGGCCACTGTGATGTGTGGCATGAAGTTTTTGAAGCCTATCCTTGGAGGCCTTGTCCTAAAACATATACTAATTCAATTTAAATATGCAAAAATAAAATTAAAAAATTGTTTAATAAATTTGATATAATCTTATGAGAAAATTCAAATACCTATGTACTCTCCTCACTGAACTTCCTTCGTGCTTTGGACTTCTCATATGCTTTTACAAGCTCTTTCCATACTTTGACACTTACATCAATTGGCCTTTTTTTGAGGCTTACCTTGGGATGGATTTTTTTTATCTTCTTTGTTTGGTTGCACCGAAATCTCTTGCAATTTTAAGACATTTGTAGCGTCACCTTCTTCACATACCAACCTATGCCAAATTCAGTCTCCATGTCATTGATAACTGATTTTTGTAGGTGTACGAGTATCTTTGAGAATGGAAAATGTAGATGGTCTTTGAACCGTTGAAGGCATGATTCCTTCAACCTATTCAAAAACCCTTTTCTAGCATTTTTCATTCGAACTTCCCTTGAAACCACATCATATTCTATCTTCTTATTCTAGGTACCAATGCAAGAATGAAAACTTGCTATGGTGGAAGAATTTTGTGTCCCAGGAGTGGGTGGGATAGTGGAAGCCTCTGCTCCTTGTTCTACACTCCTAGAGGTTACTATTACTAATTTCTTCCTGGATCTTTAGCTCGATCCAAGACTGCTTGGGCAATCAATTGATTCCCTTTGACACGATTGATTTGGTTGCAATGTTTGAGGGGCTTTACTAGATCGGTTTTCTATGTATCTGGCAAGCATTTTCCAATGCACATCATCCAAATTGTTCACTGCCTCTGCCCCCAATATAGAAGCCAATGCCTCTTTATCTTTGTCAATCACATGTTCCTATATATATAAAATAAATTTCTTCTTTTAAATTTAAAAATAAAAAAAGTAAAAAGTAAAAATGAAAGAAACAAGGGAAACATTTACAAATCTATAAATTGACAATGAATTGACCTCATTGTGGCCAAAGTCTACTCCCTTTGTTATCTTCCCTCTATCGCTTGACATTTTGAGGCGACCTAGGGAAAATTATTTTTGTCCAGTCTATGGAGGCAAACGAAGTACACATTGTCAGGTATGAAAGTTTCTGTACAGTTTGTGGTATGAAAGTTTTACCTTGAATGACTCTCTTTCTAGATTTAAACACCTATGAATCAATTGCTTGTGCACTTGTATATAATATAAATATATATTTGAAAGGATATAAATATATGCAAAATGAAACAAATGTATTGTAAAAAAAATCAATGCTTACACACCTGTATTGAATGGTAATATTTTGGGGATAAAAAGGGCACGAAGTGTGGTTTTATTGAGAGTTAACACAGATAGGTCCCATGCTCGAGTTGCATCCACTGATTAGAAAGAAAATGAATGTGTGCACACAATCAATTTGAAACCACAAGCTCATTGTTCTATAAAAGAATAAGTGAAAATTAGTAACAGCTAATTTAAGCCTGAGGGTTTCACAAATTTGAGGAAATTATCTATTATTCAGCTATCGTCTCAAAATCCCTATCTCCTCATATTGTCTCGACCAACCTCTCTTCCCACGGGACCTGGCTGCAGTGTGGCGGATGCAGTTTAACGACTTGTCTTGAAAGCACTCGACTACTTTTTTATGAAAGGTTGGTCCAAGAAATCGAACTGGAAACTGAAAGCTTGGGATGGGAATGATAAGTGAACTAGGGCATTGGGGTTTCAAAAACGCATTCACTACTCTCGGATGCAGAGGAAATAATGCAATGTCTACAATTTTACCCTCCTCCTTTGCAACCACATGAGACTTGAACGATTCACATGTAAACAAAACAATATTCACAACCCTTTCTTCACAATCTCTCCATTTAATCCAAACAAAATTATTTGTGGGAACGAAAAAAACAAATTGTAACCTTACCTATGGTGTCGCAAACTAAATCAAAATTTTGATCTACTTCCTTGTAGCTCTCCTTCGTGTCATTTTTTCCTTTTTTCTCCTCTCTTCCATCGTGTGACTTTTTTCTCCTGTCATCTCTTCCTTCTTGATGCAGGAAGTTTTAAATTTTTGTTCTTGATTCAATAGTCGGCAATAGTCGGTGTAGCAAAGTGCACCTAATTTAGCACCACCTTCCAGCCAAAAAATGTAATCTATTTGGGATGCAAAAGGCAACACAAAGTGCACCTAATTTAGTGCCGCCTTCCAGCCAAATTTTCTTTATCTGTTTGGGATGCAAAAGGCGGTGCAAAGTGCGCCTAATTTAGCGCCTACCAATGCAAAATTATGTATTTTGCTTGGAAGTTGATAAATAAATTGATCTTAAATTGACTTCATCTTCATATGTACCAAGGGAGCAATCATGGTTCCCTATTTTATCTATTCATTATCCCATGTCAATTTTGTGGGTGCAAAACTAATAAGGTAAGATTTGTGAACTCAAAAATTACCCCTATACAACTAGATGAGTTATCTAAAGTGTGAAATATATGTCAAATATATGTCCAAAGTGAGGTTTTTTGTTGGATAGCATATTTGTTGAAATGATATAATTTGTGTACTAAACATTATTTACTATGTTGTGTATTATAGGGGCAAGATGAGGCTATGGAAACAGATCGTGCAATGTCATATGAGGACACAACGACTGAAACGAGACATTAGGTACTCAAATTTTGACTTAACTTAGGAAAAAATGATTTGATAGCATTTTGTGATACGTCCATATTTTTTCATAGTATTATTCAAATTTATAATGTATTATCCAATCTTGACATAAATTAATGCATGTTGTTGATTATTTTAGACAGAGATTGGAGCAAATGCAGAGCCTGAGCGTTGAACTAGCAAAAGAGGACATGGACATGGACCTAAAATTGTTAAATCACGTAGAAAAAAGTGGTTGTTCAAGGATATGACAATGGATCTTCTAGACACAACAAATGATTGCATTGAACAAGAGGTTGGTTAGGACTATAGTACATGGGATGAATACTTTGAGAAAATTGTTGTTTGTTGATGTTTTGTATGTTGTGGAAAGAAACAATTCAAATGAGAATTTGTGAAAAGACATTGCATATATGATGAGCTTCTAGTCAGTAGTATTCCTCCTACAATCGATTCAAATCCAATAGGAATTGTGGTAAGGAATTTTCCAATTTGATATAAATAACATGTATACTTCGTTTAAACATTGTTTTATATTATTTAAATAACTAATTTTTTTTTCAATGGATACTTGTAGGATAAAGTTCTTAGTTTAAAGTTTCCTAGATCACCGACTTCCAGCCTAGAGGGAAATGATCATTTATCAGATGATACATCTAACAAAAATATGTGCCAATATACTAGCTCGGAAGATGAGGAATTGATGAAAACAAGTCATAGAAGAAGAACCGGTTTAAAGATGCATAATTTGCTTAAAGATGGGGGAAGGTGGACTACATACCCTATGAGAATGAATGTGATGGAGATGATGAATTTCCCCTAAGTTTGAGATCAATTTACAAAGAGACATTTGATCGTCGACTATATTGCACTTGTTCTAGTGATCAACAACTACCTAGAGTGTACGAGGTGTTTCAATTTTGGGGATACAACTACATGATACGACCCTCCAATATTCATGGAGCGAATCTAGGCCTCTTTATTGTCCAAAATGTACATGTGGTATCTAAACATAGAAACAATTCAGAACAAACCAGTAGGAGATTAATTCCATATTATGATCCATCATATTACAGAGGTGAATGGAGAAGGCTAGCAAAATATAAGCCTAGCATGTCTGCATATGGTCTAAATTTGAATATGTATACACATCATCTCCAATTGGAAAGTGGAAAACAAATTAATAGAGGTCATCTTATGTATATAGATGGACGTGCATACACACACAAAAATATTGTAGGATTTATAAATAGTAGTAAGGGAAGGGACCCTAATGTAAGACCAAATTATCAATTTGTTGAGGTTATAAATGATAAAGATGGAGATATGGAAAGAGAGGTTGATAGATTGATAATGGATGAGGCTATTAAGGACGTTACCCTTGGGGATGAGTTATTGATTGATTACCCCTTCTTAAAACGCACTCGTGCACGAAAGAAAAGGGAAGAACAAGGTCTCCCTAAGGATGTTCTTAAGGGTAGAAAACCAAAGAATAATAAATGAGTGTGGAATGATGTTTTATAAACTATGTTGTCAAAATTGTGTTTTATTTAAATTATTGTATAAAAAAGGCAATCTATAAAATAATGTTCCATTATTCAATTGATGTATATATTTTCATACAATTTATATTTATATTTTTTAAGCCATATTTGATTATATTTCTTTGAAATTGATATATTTATGAATTATACAATTGTTGGAAAACATTAAATAATGTTTGCATTTTTTGATAGGTAGAAGATGTTGATGAAACACATACTAATACCCATGATCCAACTGGGTTATTAAGTTTTTGACGGGATGATCCAAACCATCCTTTATACAATACTAAGGCGAAAAGAGCAAGTTTGAAGAGATTTCTACCACCTAAGAAATTTGAAGAGCTAATGAGATATGCATACACTAAAGAGATGCCACCTAGCCTTAATGATGATGATCGTGATAGGTAAAATGCAGTGCATGAAGAAGGATTGAATGAAATGCTTAAAATGTTTCCTTGAGGATGGAAACAATGATGCCAATAATGATCATATGGCTGACAGTAACGATGATAGCAGGGGTAATTACCATCAACGTAATGTTGATGATAACAACCTAAAAGACTCCATCAAGCAAGTAGCGAAGACACCCGTGTTCAAATCGGATGCAAGTAGAACCTCACAACTGGAATGCACATTAATATTATTAGAAATCAAGTCACTATTTGGTTGGTTAGACAAAGGATTCACTACCCTACTAAAGTGAGTTGAAATCTATTTCTTACTTTGCATTGTCAATTGGTGTAAACAATTCGTAAACATTCATCAACTTCGTTTATATTTCTTTAAGGGGATTTTAAAACCATATATTGTATATAAACGGTCCTAGTATAGATTAACATATCAAACATGTTCATCATAAGTCAAACACTCAATTGATTTAATCTCTAGCAATCTTACAAGGCACTAAAAACTAAAATATTCCCTAAAGAGAATGTGTTGCCATCAACTTGTAGAGAGGCAAGCCTGTTGTTGGTTGAGTTGGGGATTGAATATAAGCAAATTCATTCATGTAAAAATGATTGCATTTTATATAGAGATGAATATCATAACAAGCTAGAATTCCCTATATGCAAAGAGAAGAGATATCATATAGATGTACAAGGTCCTACAGTTCCAAAGAAGGTTTTATGTCACATGCCAATTATACCTAGACTTCAACAAATGTTTTGTTGCAAGTCACTTGCACAATTGATGGACTGGCATGCAAAGAATAGGATTAAAGATGGATTCATGCGAATTTTGGTCAACTCCAAAGCAATGAAACACAAAGGAAAAATGGCCAAGAAAATTCAAAGATGAACCTTGTAGTATCACGTTTAGTCTTTCAATTGATGGAGTGTGCCCATTCTCTTTCTTGAGCTCAAATTATAGTGTTTGGCCAGTCAGATTGATAGTATACAATATTCCCCCATGGATGAGTGTTAGAAAGGAGCACCTTATGTTGACTCTCATTGTTCCAAGAAAACATCAAGTTAAAAAAATGGATGTTTATCTTGTGCCTTTTATTGATGAGATGCAACTATTATGGAAAGGCATAAGAATGTATGACATATCACGTCCTCCATCAAATAGGTCCTTCATGTTGTATGGTGTGCTATGTTGGAATATTCATGATTTCCCAGGACTTGGTGTTTGTTTTGGTAAGATAAAATATTTACGTACTTACACGTACTCATAATTTATTTTCATCGCAACTTTCATACTTAGTTTTATACTATTTTTTTGATGTTATTAACATTAATTTTTGAATTGTAGGGCTTCAAAAAAAGGGGATATTTGCATGTCCAAGATGTGCAAAAAAATTTCAAGGGCGGTATTCTAAAGATCTACATAAATTTATTTACGCAACCAACAAGGTTTTTCTACCACTAGATCATAGGTTTAGAAATTGCCAGAAGAATCAATTGGATGGAAACGTTGAAAATAGAGGCCCTCCCATGATTATGGGTCTAGGTGATTGGCTTAAAAAGTATGAAGATGCTGAATTGAAAGCTTGGGAGGATTTTTTTGATTGGGGTTATTCAATTGAAGAACTAGAACAAGTTGTAGTTCATATGCCAAAAGGAATGAAAAGGAAATCCATATTTATGAGCTCCCTTACTGGAAGGATCTATTAATATCTCACCTATTTAGATCCTATGCAAATCTTCAAAAATGTCCTAGATTCTATATTTCGACATATATCAGGCAGAGAGGACACCTTGTCTTCAAGGAGAGATATTGCTCTTTCGCGTACCAAATTTGATAGAAAACATTTGTAGCCCAGCAGGGAAAATAAAACATATGTAGAAGCTCCATGGATTTTGAAAAAAAAAAGCTAGACCAACTAAAAAATGTCATCCATTCAATAAGGACACCTACTATGAGTCATCGTTGGCTAAAGCTTTTACAGTTGATGGACATATCACATGATTTAAAACACATGATTTTCATAATTTAATGAAGTTATTATATATCATCATCTAACATTTATTGGTAACATTGATTAAGTACTAAATATATTTTGATATTTTATTGTGTGAGAAAAAATTACTAATGACCTTTTCATAACTGTGTTTGATAGCATATCATGCCATTGGCAATTAGGGGGGATTCTTGTCTTACAGTTGACTTAAGGAATGCCATAAGTCAATTTTCAGCATTTACAAGGTATGTGGTTATATGAAATGTTCATGTATGAGAGACATAGAGACATTATATTGCATTTTAAATTATGACTAAAGGTTCATACCAATTTACTATTCTTATATTAGGTGGATGACCTCCATGGAGATCCATGAATCTGAAGTGCCAAAGTGGAAGGAGGAAATTGCAGAAATTGTATGTGTATTTGAGAAGGAACTCCCTACAAGTTTCATGGACCTACAAGTCCATTTACTTATACACCTAGTTGATGACATTGAATTGGAGAGTGTCATATCAATGAGGTGGATGTTTTTCTTTGAGAGGTATATGAAAACTCTTAAAAGATATGTCTGAAAAAAGGCACATCCAGAGGGTTGCATGGCTGAAGGGTATGTATTGAATGAAGTATTTTTCTTCCTATAAGAATTCATTTGTAAGGATTTTGAAGATGGTCCACGCGTCTAGGATGAAGAACGAGCATCGAATATTATTGATGGAGAAAAATCAAAATCTAATGGTGTTGAAGTAGAAATTAGTAAGTAAATTCACGATCAATGTGGTTTTTTTTCTTGTAATCATTAATTTACTCTGTAATTTATTTGTCAAATTAACAGCATGACATTTGGAGTTTGAAATAAACATGTTGAGATGTAATAGGTGTAGACGAAATTTCTATACTCAACAAGTTCATTTTTTACCACATGGACTTTATGAACAAATGGATTGGTTTGTATGATAAAAAGAGAGAAGAAGTGTTAGAAGCAAGGAGACAGTTTAAGAGATCGAACCCAAAGAATACTCCACTTCCCACTTATCTGCTTGGGTAATGGGGAAAATATTGCACACTAGAATGGGTTACTGAACAAATTCAAAATCAAATAGAAGATGCAGGTATAGATTCAAACATAAGAGAAGATGAAATCAACATGTCTAGAGGATGTGAAAGAAAGGTATAGTTGGAATTTTACAAAATGTTGTTTCCTTATAGTTTTGACACTATTAACTATTTTAATATTCGTCATTATATTTGTTTTCACTGAAATAAATGGTCTTTCACAGGCGAGGAAATATCTTACAATGTGGGCATATGGTTGACATTATCATGTAGAAAGTGTAGATGTAAAGAGGCGATCCTTCGATTGTGGCATCATGGTTGACTTCAAGCAATCCAGTTGACCAAGCTCAAAAGATAAGAATATAATTGAAGGGAATCTACAATATGTTGGGAAAATACAAGAAATTATTGAGTTGGATTACCGCTCTTTTAAATGTTGTATTTTTAAGTGTAGATGGTATGAAGCATTTGAGAGGACACGAAGACATGATACTCATAGTGGATTGTTTTCTATAGATTCCTCATGCTTTCTACCGGAGGATAAGGAGCCTTATGTTCTACCAATTCATTGTGAGCAGGTATTTCTTTAACTCAAACAAGAAGCGGTAGTGATCATTAATCTATTAATTCATAGTTTATTGTGAATATATACATGTGTTTATTAATCAATAAAATTGTTATAACATACTTCTAATATTTGTATTTCGTTCATGTGCAGGTATTTTTCTATGAAGATATTTTGGACCCGAAATGGATGTTTGTTATACATTATGATCCAAGATTAAGGCATGTATTTGATGAAACATTAGTGGATACTGAGCAAAACAATGATGGCCAACAAAATGAGAGAGGGATTAGAGAACATTGAATAAATTGACATTCATGATGATGTTGAAGATGGTTATGTTCAGGCACAAGAAGACAACAATCTAGAGTTAGATGATGTTATGGAAGACAACAATATGGATGGTATAGAAAATGATGATCCAAATACATCTGCTAACAATATAGATGGTGTACAGTCAAATTTCAATGATGATGAAGATGATGCAGGTCAAGATGAGGATGATGATAATATTAAATACTTGAAAGAACATATGAGCATTAACAATGATACACTAGATGACATTGTAGCAAACAATAATATTAATGACCAAGACTTCTAAATTTTCAAAATTATTTGCAATCCATGTTTAAAAAAAGATGATTCTTATGGCCCAAACTTTGAAACGTTTCAGTAATATTATTTGTGTCGATACAAATTACCTATTGCAATATCCTTAAATTGTTCAATCTTTGGTATGAATTGTTGGCAGAAAAAATTACGATTACTTGGATGCTTCTTCCATTCATTTTGTATCAACATATGTTCATGACGACACAAAATTTATTAAAATATTAATGCACATAACACACAATTATTTAAATAAGAAACTTTGCTAACTTTATTATTTTTAAATATTTCCATTTTTATGTTGAACATAAGTTTGAACATGTAATTGAAAACATCCATAGTGTATGCTTTACTGTATCAGCATATTCATTCACATAAGCACAGTATTGAGGCTCAATAACTGATATTCATTCAAATATAAGAAGAAATAAGTATGGAAAACATAAGAAAAAATACAGAATGATAACGCAGTCATGGAGAATCTTTGATAATAATATGTTCTATTTCATTCATAAGCTCAAAATAATCACACAGTAACAAAAAATGTGCCCTAATAAATCTTATGAATTAAAATAACTTTAAGAAACCACTTAGGAGACAACATAGTAATATATAAGCATGAAATTTAACACAACAATTGAACACTAAAATAGATTACCAATTATGAGCAATCTTCTCCATTATGTTGTTTCAAATATATATACATTTATAGCAGAAGTCTTTGATATGATATGGATGGGTGGAATGTGCAATCTATCTTCTTACTAATTCCTACTATAACAGAAATGAAAATGGAATATGATATGATGATCCTCTCAAAATTGGCCTTGGTTTCCTATTTATATAGGAAGCAACAAGCTTCAGGCCTTTTACAAAAAGAGACGACCCTTCAAAACTACTTCTTTTACTAACAACTAATTAATTTGCATAATTGAAGAAATAACAAGGCTTAAGACACTTTAGACGTATGTTTCCTTTAATCAACGTAGAAAGCCCATGATCATTGATCTGGAAAAGCTTTCCTCTTAGGAAAATTCACTTTCTTTTGAGGGCACGGTATTTAGTCATATCAATATCAATGCCAATTCTTTGCCAGATAGTTTCCCAACAAGCTCAAATCCTTGAAATTAATTTTGAAGCATGTGTGAGGGCATTTATTGCTATAAATTGTAATGATGCCATGATTAATGTACTATTGTTGTCTCTTATTATACCCGTTGCAGTATGGTGTTGTTTTTCCCTTCCATTCTAATGTTTACAACACTACTGCCTTGCTCAAGACTTCTTGCTATGGGGTTGCGGTGTACACCGCTCTACTGCATATGTTGCTCACCCTCCCAGTGGTATAACAGTGTATGATTTATCTTCTTATTGTTTACTGCCTTACCACACTCCTTTGAATTTCCTTATGCGGTACTACGATGTCCACTTATCTTCCATGCTTACCGCTCTACCGCCTTGCTCAAGACTTCTTGCTGCAGGGTTGCAATGTATACCGCTCTACCACATATGTTGCTCACCCTCCCAACAATATAGTGGTGTATTCTTTATCTTCTTTTTGTTTACCACCTTACCACACTCCTTTGAGTCGCCTTATGCAGGATGGATTAAATGAAGTCAATTGAAAAATATTATGGCTCGACTATAGGGAGCATTTAAATGATTAACCATACATGATGATCGACTAACTTAGAACTCGGGGCCGGTACAAAGAATGATTTTAATGGCTCAACTCATGACTTAAACGACCGATAACCGGATGCAGTAGGTCAACATGAAATTATTGTAGGGAATACACTTCATTGTAATTTCTATAGAAATTTTATCTCCTAAGGCTCTCACATTATGGAAATTTTATCTCCTAAGGCTCCAACGATGTTGTCCTACATATTGTTTTTTTTTAGTATTTATTTTTTCTTTTTTTAATTAAAATAATGCAAATAATACAAAAAGGGTGCAACAAAGGTTTCCAAAAGAGAAAAAGATTACAACTAGGCTAATAGCCAGCAATACAGTCACTTACAGCCACCAAAAATAGCAGGAGATTATATTAATCAAAATTCAAAAAATTAAAAATTGTCTGCCAATACAGGAATATTCATGAAACCCTAATTTTGAGCCTCACTAGAGGCCAAGACAACCACCAAAACATCACCAAAAAACTAAATGAACCCAGCACCAAGACAACCTAAATTTTGAGCCACCACCACTAGGAGCCACCAAACCACCACTAAGAGCCACCGACGATCGCAAAAGCCAAAAAAACCAACACCATCCCACCACAAGCCCGACGTCACAAGAAGCCATTGAGATGGGCGAAGTCATTGAATTCCAACACCCACTCCACACCCTCAGTCTCCACCAACTCAAGAGATTTTTTCAAATACTCCACCCTAACCACAACCACCATTCGATGCCTAACCAGTGCCATTCCTTTTGGCACCAATAAAAGCAAAAAAAATGGACCACCACACCAGGAGTTTTGAGTATTTCCAATTTTTTTAGACGCGGCACCCTAGAGCTAAGAATAGAGGCCAAAATAACCTCATCCATGTAGCCCAGGAGATTAGGATTGAATAGCTTCCTCATCATTTCCTGAACCAGGTTTTTGGGGGTTCTTTGATCAAGAAAAGACGCCAGAAAAAGAGAGACTATGTGGGAATTAACTCGAACCGTTTCACTATAGGCCACATGCTCTAGACCCAAAACCATTTTCACCACGACCACCTTCAAGGGATCAAACTCCAGAAGAATCTATTTGAGCCTTTGGTCCGTGGGCTTTTTGAAACCTCCCTGACTCACACAACAATCTAGGAAAATTGGAGTATCATTCCCAAAGGCGGATAGCTCCTCGACCGATTTAAGCACTACATACTTTGCGTCCTTCTCCATTATTCTTTCTCACCCAAGCGAAGCCTTTGGTTCGAAAACACTAGCAAATGCAGAATGCAGAGATCTCCACCTTCGCTAGATTAAAATGAATACCACTTTTCATGGCATTTATTTTAATGCCATCCTTTCATGGCTTTCATTTTAATGTGTATGTGCCACCCTTTGAGTTGTCAAAAATTCTTCTCGAGACTACCAGCCAGGAATGTCGTACCCTCTAGTATAAATGAGGGTGACGTTCGATGTGTTTTTGTTTAGTTTTTAATTAATTATAAGGATTTTTATTATTTTTATTTTCTTTTCCATTTTAAACTTTAGAATTAGTAAGTATAATTTTTATTTATATTAGGTATTTAAACAGTTTTAATTTTTTTAAGAAACTCAACTAATATTATCTAAAAATATATATAATTACTAAATGTTCAGTTTACCTATTCAAAATTTTAAAATGGAAAAGAAAATAAAAAGAAGACAAATCCTTATAATTAAATACCAAAAAAACTAGTACAATCCTTATAATTAAATACTTTAAAAAAGCAATATGTATATGCATAGAGTATTTTGTTAACCAAGTGAAATGTAAATTTATACCAAGCAAGGAGTAAAACGATAGAATAGTCAATTTAGTAGAAAAAAAAATAATTTCCTCTAGCGCTTGGTAATTTAGGGCTTGCAAAACAATAATATTTACATGCTTATAAAAAAGTAGAATAAAAAATACTTTAACCACATGCAGAAATAAATTATATGCAATCCGTATAAGATATTATGTAGCGTGGGGCAAAAATTTGCAAGTAAAGTATTATTATAATGTGATAAAATCAAGAAAAGGGTATCAATGGACCAAACAGTTTCAAGGGTCGACATTCTGATATCAACCATCGATTGGCAGTTTCATGTTTGTCTTCTTCAAATAGGATACGCCTTCGGTGTAAAATATATAGCACCATCCTGATAAATAGTGCCACCTTTTTCAAAAAATTGGAGAAAAATACATTAAACCCTTAATTAACCCTCAACCCTCTACCCTCAACCCTAGTTAAACCCCAATCCCTCACAACCCCTATACCCTCTACCCTATACATTGGACCCTCAACCATATATGTACCCTCAACCCCTATAACCTCTATTGGCCTATACAATATTGGACGTAACAATCACGTCAAACAACACCTCAGCCTCACACTCAACCAGCCTAATCTTGGAACCATGTATACCTCCCACCCTCAGCCCCTAGATTAGGCAATAAGCAGAAATTTACACTGACTCTCTGCAGTCCCTCCAACCCTCGACCTTAATCCATCATAACCCCTTAGTGGCAGGTCAGCCACACCCTCTACCCACCCTCTACCCTCAACCCTCAGCACGTAATTAGGGCCTAATAAAAGCCTCAAACCCCTATACCCTCCTACCACCCCGCCATTGAGAGCCCCTCAACCTAGTAATCCTCCTTTTAGCACTGACCATCTACCTTGTTGCTTCTGACCCTCAAGCCTCAACCCTTAAACCCTCTTATACCCTCTACGTCCCTCTAATCTACCCTATACATTAAACCCTCAACCCTCGATTCTCAACCCTCAACCCTAGTAAATCCCTCAACCCTCAACCCTTAAACTCTCAAGTACCCTCTACCCTCTACATTGGAACCTCACTATCTCTAATATTCAACCTTCAACCCACTTAGCACACAGGCGTCCTAGCTGCCTAAAAACTCTACCTCAGCCCTTAACGCTCCTCAAACCCTGGCCTTAAACTCAATCCGACGCCAAACCTTCTACCCTCTACCCTCAGCTAATCCCTCAACCCACAGCCTGCCCTAGTAATGCCTAAACCTAAACAAGTGAAGCCCTCTACGTCCCTCTACCCTCACCCGGACAATAAGTACCCTCTTATACGTACCCTCGACCCTAATCCCTCAACCCTTAAACCCTTAAACCCAAGTATATTAATCTCTACCCTAATCCCTCAACTCCTATACCCTCTACCCTATACATTGGAACCTCAACCCTAATCCTTGAACCATATACCCTCAACCCTCTACCTCAACCCTCAACTCTAGTTAAACCCTAATCCCTTACACACACACTCTACTAGCTCTACCCTCTACTACCATAGTATACATCAAACCGCCCTCAACCCTCAACCCTCAACCCTCAACCCTTAAGCCACTCCACCACTTCCGTCCATCTCCATCTACCTAATCCTATTTCTATTTATTCCCATAACCCTACCCTCAACAATACCCTAAACCCTAAACCATTAAACCCTCTACGTACCTCTGCCCTTAACGTCCCCCAATACAGTACTACCTAGTAGACCCCTAGTAATCCCTCAGCCTAATCCTCAACCTTAAACCCTTGGCTTGATAAACTCTCTACACTAAATCACCAAGCCTTAAACCCTTAAGTTGCTTTTCCCGCCCCTCTACCCTCCAACAACATAAATGCCCACTTGAGCCCTAATCCTCATTAACCCCCTACCCTCTGCCTATACATTTGGACCCTCAGCCCCAATCCTTGGACCATATGTCCATCAACCCTCTGCCTCTACAAATCAGCTTTAAGCCTGAGCCTCTACCTATACATTAAGCTTCCCTTAACCCTCAACATAATCCTGTTGTAATCCATCTCATCTCTGCACAATCCCTACAACCCACTGCCACTCAACCCAATATCTTAAACCCTAGGCAATTCAAACCCATAGTCCCTCTACCCTCAACGTCCCAATGCCTCTACCTAGTCAGCCCACAATCCCTACGGCCTAATCCCTCAACCTTAAACCCTTAAACCCAAATAAACTCTCTGCACCTAATCCATCAACCATAAACCCCTTAAATCCATTAAACTCTACACCCTAATCCACTCGGCCTCAACTTTATTCCTCAACCCTTAAACCCTCAAGTTATACCCTTTTACCCTCTACCACACAACCCTCAGTACCTTGAAACCCCTAATCCCTCATTACTTCTGCCTCTACCCCTATGCATTTGGAACCTCAACCTAATCCTTGAACCATACCTTGTCCATAAGCCTCACACATAAAACCACCCATAAACCTCCAATTCTCAACCCCTCAACCCCTTAATCCAGTACCTCCCTCTCTACCCTAATCCCTCCAACCTCAACCTTAATCCCTCAACCCTCAAACCCTCAAGTATCCTCTACCCTCTACCCTCAACCCTCAAGTACCCTTAAACCCTAATCCCTCATTAACCCCTATACCCTCTACCTCATACATTGGACCCTCAACCCTAATCCTTGAACCATATACATCCATCAACCCTATACCCTCAACCTTAAACCCTCAACCCTCTACCCTATTCATTAAACCACCCTTAACCCTCAATTCTCAACCCTCAACCCTTAATCCTATTCGAACTGAAAAATCTCACATTTTTCAATAGCCTCCACTCACCTATCCTCCACATTTCATAGAAATTCATCACATTTTAATTTTATGATCAACACAAATTGTTGAAATTTGTGTGACAAGATCCATTTTGTAGCCCACATTTCCAAATTGACACACCCATAAATGAGTTTGAGACTCCATAATCTTTCCCCATTCCTAAATAAAAATTAGCACTATCAAAAAAAAAATAGCACTATCGGCCTAACAATACCTCATCAGTGGAGCCCCCATCATAGCCTCATCAATGGCCTGATGAAAGTAGTTCATAACCTAGTATTAGTGTAGCAATACCCTATTGGGTTGACTCCTAAGGCGTTCTCCCCGATAGACTGATAGAGTCAACAAAAGTAAGCACATCATTGTAACTCATGAACATCAGTGGAAAGAATGTTTGCTTTCACTCGATGGCCTGATATAATCACAAATTATCAATAATTAAAATATATTGAGGGAATTAATGTGTATTGGGGTAATATATTCTGGCATCCTGCTGATAGACCGAAGGAAAGTTGTTCATCGGTGGAGAAGGTGGCTATCGGTGGAATAAGGATTGCAATCTCACTGATATGATGATGATGATTGTATTAACTGATGTGACATCTCAAGGAATCTTCAAGATATTTAAAAATAAATTCTTCCCTCCGATGACAAGATTGAAATGGGTGGTGTATTTATGAGCCAAAATTGAAGCATAAGTTGATCGCATAATTATCGCACACTCTGGAAGATTTTGTTGAGGATAGAAGCAGAAAGGAGAAGCTAGGAGTTCTTACATAGCAGAAACCAGTGGAGGAAAGACCCAAGTAAGTACACCAATCCCAGCTGAGAAGCTACATTTTTTCAAAAGATTAAGAATTCAAACAATGGAGGAAAACACAACAAAACCCAAAGCTAAGAAACAGAAAATTGAGAAGAGACCCCTAAATCAAGACCTGATAGATCAATGCCCTAGGTTGAGGCCAAGACCTTGGAGGAGTGCTCAAATGAATCCTTCAATGGATAAATTATTAGATAAACATAAGGGCTTGGGAGATATTTGGACACCACGATGCAGGTATGAACTCCTCATGTATCATTATAGAAAACAATTTAGGTTTAAAACAGTTTGCAACCCATGAAGGTTGAACTTGGGAAAACTCGTGGTACCCAATGTGTTCATAAATGTAGAACTAATTAAAGCTCTGGCTAGCAGATACGACCCCAAGAGGAGAACTATTCAATCACATAATGGGGCTGATGTGCTTGTTATTTCTGAGGATTTAATTTCTAATGTGTTTCAATTGGACTATCCTATGAAATTTCCATTCACGGTTAGAGACCTCTTGATAGAGTATCACCATATGGATACCAGCTACAAACAATGGAAACTACCCTTACATAGGCTCAAGAATGAAGGAGGCCAACTCAGGAGGTTTTCAAGCAATGAAAACCCTCCTTTTCATGAGGACTTGTTTGAAGAATACTTATGATATGTACTTATTATTCAGTTGGTCAGGTCTTGGGGATAGAGGTCCCACCTTCCATGTCTATTGCCCCAATGGTTTTAGCTATAGACATACAAAGCACTGATGCTAGATCATTCAATTATGCTAGATACTTGGCCAATGACCTAATCCAGGAGCTTGAAAATATTAAAAACAGCAGTGAATATATTCATTTCAAACATTATTCTTTGTTCATGTATTTGCTCATGCACCAGGGACATGTTAGAAGGGTCTAGAGTGAAGAATTAAGAATAAGAGATACAAATGAAAATGGAAACCTCAAACCTGTACAGATGTGGACTTCATTGTGGGATAGTTGATTTGGTAGATCTCATTATCTTTATTTTGAAGAGTTTTTTGTGAAACCATTGATGAAGTTGCTAGGATATCTGCGTGATTATAACTTATCCCCAAGAGTAAAAAAGTTTCTAAGACCAAAGTAAAATGACCCAAGGAAGAAGGTGAATCATAACTGGGGAGACTGGTATGCTTTTCCTAACTGCACAGTGATTAGGGTTTATGGGTTTGAAGGAAATCCACACTTGCTACCATGAGTAGTCCTTGAGAAAATTGCCTACTTAGAAATTGTGAGGAAATTGGAAAAATCTGATGCCAAAAACCTCAAAGGACACAACAAACAATCAATTATGCCCAACACTTTATGTTTTGGAGACTTTACAGTGGTTGCAAATGAGGGATATGAGGAAATTGATGCTAAATTAGCACAGTATAACCTCCCTCTAGGCAATAAAAGGTAAAAATTTGATGCAAAAGGCTTTATTCACAAAGCAAGGCTATCACAGGGGTTATCAGGATATGAGCATGTGTTCTCAGATGAAGATGTGATAAAAACCATGATGAAGCCTCTACCACTGACAAAATGACTGCATATAATAGGGTTATGCTCACAAAGGAATGGAAAAGAATAAATGTCACATCTTATTTGAGGGAATTTGGTGAAATAAAATATCCTCTAGTAAGGATTGAGCAACTCATTGCTCATGTGAATGAATTGGTAAAGGATGTGCCTTCATTTTTATTTGATGCCACTCATGCAACCTATTTAGGAGTGCATGTTGAAGATATAGGGTACTTAGATTATATTCCTTCACAGCCAACTCCTAAGGTGAGTTTTTTTGTAGATACTAATATAAGTGAAGATGAGGAGAGTGATGAGGAAGATGAGCAAGTACAAAAAATAAGTGCTCCTGTAATTGCACCATATGAGCCTCCTCAAGAACACAATGTTGTAAGATTTGAAGCATCAGATGAATTATCTAATGATATTAGGGTCAAGGCTAGATAGGAGCTCATTTCTGATGAATATTTTGTTAAGTATTTTGAGTTTAAATCATTTTTTTATGAATATAAAGGAAAGAAAATGAGACAAAAGATGTAGGATGTCACTTCTGAATGAGAGGCTCCTACTTTGGAAGAATTGAAGAAAGAAATATACAAAGAGATGGATTCATGACTCCTGAGAGAGGGAGAGAGTTACTTTAGGAAGCTGGAGTATTGCTTTTGCACAGGTGGGATATAAGCTCTACAATTGTGTTTGATAGTTTCAGAAAGAGAGGGGACAAAATAATGAACTTAACAGAGGAAGCAAGTGATAAGATGTATTTAGGATCTAGATACAATCCAGATGAGGCCACCTTGCTTATTTGGTCATTGTACATGACAAAAGACTAGTTGTGATTGATAATCCAAATCAAATGTTTGGACATCTCTTGGTCCAAAGAGTAGGGGATACCAATCCCATGGAGACAATAGACTTGAATGTCAATGTGGCGAAATTCACCAAAGCACAGATTGATAAGCTTGTTAAAGAAAATGATAGGTTGAAGAAGGAATTAGCACATCAAAGAGAAATATCATCTTCCTCTTCCACACCAAAGTTGTATTCCCCATGGCTTGAAAAGGATAAGAGAGTATTGGATGCAATGGATGATACAATTTATTGGAAAAATTGCCACTTGAAATCTCAAGA
This sequence comes from Sequoia sempervirens, assembly GCA_007258455.2. Lineage (NCBI taxonomy): Eukaryota > Viridiplantae > Streptophyta > Pinopsida > Cupressales > Cupressaceae > Sequoia > Sequoia sempervirens. The sequence continues at coordinate 50,731 of VDFB02173691.1, forward strand.
AAAATGTAAAGAATTGGAGAAAGAAGTCAAAACCATCAAGTATAATACTGCATCTGAAATGATCTTGAGGGGAGATTCAATAAGATGATGAAATGTGCTGATGAATATTGGAGACAATTTAAGCAGGTATACTCAACAATAGAGGAGAATGAATGACTACAGGGGAGAATAATTGAAAAGAGAGAGGAGCTTCAAGACAAGTGAATCCTGAAAGGACAAATAATGCAGACACATAACAAATTGGTAGAATCACACAATGTATATCATAATAGGCTCAACAAAGATCTCAACTGCTTCAATTTGACTCCAACACTTTATGATGATATGGGAAATTCTTGAGAGTATGATCATTGGAAGGAAGAGTTCGATGTGCTTCTGAATACTGCACTACATGAAATCAATGATGAGGAAATAATTTTACAAAAAACTCACAAGCAGCTCGAGAAGATGATGTATAGGGAATATGATATGAGGGAAGTGATATCCAATACATATACTTGTGTTGAACAGAAAATTCATCACCTCTTTGCATTTAATTTGTTCCTTAACCAAACTATGGATATACCAGACACAACGGGACAACCATCGGGATGAAAGGAGTCAACCGACAACATGAGCACCCTATCATGGAGTAGAATCTTTGAACAGATCTTAGGTGGTCACAAGCTTCTGCTTGGAGATTAATGGATTGGTGCATTCATTTGTTGCAATATTTTGGTTTCTTAATTATGTTTAGTTATCAAACGACATGAATTTTTTTAATGGATCTATAGCTTGTTGCCTCTCATATATATATGAGAGACCAAGACCCGAATAGATCATCATCACATCATTTCCATTTAGGGTAGGCATTAGTAAGAAGATAGATTGCACCAATTCGCCCATCCATCTCATATCAGAAACTACTGTTATAATGCATATTATTCAAGGATAAATATAATGGAGAAGGTTATGCATAATTGTTAATTTTCTCTCAAGTGCTCAACTGTTGTGTGGATTTATATGCTTATATGTTATTTGGTTGTCTCTGAAGTGGCTGTTTATGTTATTCAAATTGAGTGTGTGAAAATACATTTAATTTTTCAATACATATTTGTTGTAATTGTGTGATGTTGTTGACTGGTTTCGGTGTGCAGAAGAATTAAAGTTCCTTTTAAGAAATCAAATTTGATAGGTTCATGTTTGGATTAAAGTCCTTTTGAATAGATTGTATTAATTGTTTTCCTTTCACATATGAATTAAATCCTTTCACAACTTCATAGTAGCATGAGGGGATATCACTAGGATTACTAAAAAGAGCCCAAATAACTAACATACTTGCACATTTGCACAAGGTGCAAACATTCAAAGTGCCCAACTATTCAAGTTAAGCTGAAGAGTGAATCTACCCATCTTATAGAAGCCTATCTCCAAAACCATCATTCACCCCTCCACTCCATCCACCCAATAGAAATAGGCACTGGTCATAATTAGATATTATATACAAAATACAACTCACAAACTTGAATTCTCAATTACTCTCATTATAAATTAGTCACTAAAACTCTATATCTACTCCACCTTCACGTGCCTTAGTGAGTAGATTGCTCAATTCAGGAACCATATTTACCTGTAAATCTACCTTATTGTTCAGGTATACCTGCCTAGGTCTGGCAGAACTTGAAGAGTAGAAGGTAATTAGTCTTGTTTACCTTGTTCATGGGCCAAAGGTGTATTAAGGGATTGGCACCCCCTTATGATTTAAAACCTACACTTTTGAGACCTAAGAAACCCCTCAACCCTTAAACCCTCAAGTACCCTCTACCCTCTACCCTCAACCCTCAAGTACCCTTAAACCCTAATCCCTCATTAAACCCTATACCCTCTACCCTATACATTGGACCCTGAACACTAATCCTTGAACCATATACGTCCCTCAACCCTTTACCCTATACATTAAACCACCCTTAACCCTCAATTCTCAACCCTCAACCCTTAATCCCTCAACCCTCAACCCTTAATCTGCACAAAGTATTGTGGTAAAGGAAAAATTTTCTTTTGTTATGATTATCTGGAGGAATAAAGGGGAATGCTAGTGACAACATGGATCTTGTCACACAAATTGTTGCATTTCATGTTAAATACAATGAAAACTCAAAGGAAATAGATCTTTTGAGGCAAGTGAAATGTAGGCAAGCAATTGAAGGCTAGTTAATATTGGGGAAGGATTTTTTGTTCTAACACCCTTAATCCCTACTAGATCATAACATTCAGGCACTAAATTAGGTGCTACATCAAGCGCTAAATTAGGCACCAAAAAGGCTATAAAGCAGGTGCTAAAATAGGTGCTACTTAAGGCGCTAATATGGGTGCTAAGGTGGACATTAATCTGGTTGCCGCTAATCTTGGCATTAATCTAGGAATTAATAAGGGTGTTACAGTGGGAATTAATGGTGGCACTAATTGCGGCGCTAATGTCGACGCAACTATGCCCCGGATTTAGCACCGACTTGTTTTGGTTGGCGCAAAAAATGCCAGAAAAAAGCACCATCCCAAAAAATAGTGTTGAATTTTCCCAAAAAATGGAGAAGATACATTAAAATAGTGGGTGGAAGCAAAAAACGAAGCTAATCACAGGGATTTGTTGTAGTGCATACTTGAATGGAAGACAACATCACCTCAAATTTCATCAACAAAACTGCCTGAAACCGATTTCTTCATCTTTTCTCGCTGCCATACCACCACTCTTCCAATCTCTTCTAAAACCTAATACAACCTTCAACAAACTGCCTTTGAAAATGTGCACGAGACCATCATTTAGGGAAAATGAAAACTATAGTGTCGGCATGCCTCATTATACCTTTACTTTTGTAAAACAAAAAAGAACCACATCATTATGTTGGAATTTCATCATTTCCTTTTCAAATGAAATTATCAAACCACTAATCATTATGTCGATCACATGAGAGTAATCAAACACTTCAACCTTTATGTCAGTGTTTGAAGAACATAAACCGTGTGAATGATAAGAAACATCATAATCACCAATAATATGTGTCGGTGTTTGACATGTTTTTCATAACAATAATAAACCTCATGATGTGCAACAATGTATGTCGGTCCACTAAATCGAGCACCATAATGTCGTGTGATGGTTTAATAAAACATGTGCTAAGTGATAACCAAGATCAATGTATAAGACAAATATGTTGATCAATGA
>VDFB02173693.1:0-22663 GCA_007258455.2 Sequoia sempervirens
TTGGTCACTATGCAAAGGATTGTCCAACCAGACCTAAGCAACAGGCTTCAGTTGCAGAAGTGGGTGAGATATCTCCTCAAAAGGATTCAAGTGGATTTCTATTCTATTCAGCCTTATCAAGCAATGTTCCTACAAACAACAACACTTGGTTGATTGATAGTGGTGCCTCTCGCCACATCACTGGATTTAGAGAGCATCTATCTGATTTGGTGGGAGAGAGATTCTAGCGTTCAAGTCATTATTGGTGATGATGCAAGTTATTATGTGAAAGGTGTTGGGACCGCCTCTCTTCACTTAGATTCCGGCATCTCCTTGCAGTTGAGTGATGTGCTATTTGTTCCTAGTATCAAGTGGAACCTTGTCTCTATCTCAGCCTTGGAGGACAAGGGGTATCAAGTTGCATTTTCCGAAGGTAAAGTTCTTGCATGGCCGAAGAACTCAAGTATCAAGACTGCTCGTGTGATTGGAGTTCGACATGAGAGTCTCTACAAACTTTCCACTCGTCCACTTCAGGCCTTGTTGCATGATTCATCAAGTTCATGTTTGCTCACCTTCACTTTAGAGCACTACCAACCATGGACAAGATGGTCACGGGCCTTCCTAAACTCAGCCAGGAGCATGAAGGCACTTGCAGAGGTTGCGCATTGGGTAAGAATTCCAAAGGTTCATTTCATAGTAGTGAGAGCAGATCTAAATGTATTCTAGACCTAGTTCATTCTAATTTGTGTGGTTCAATGTCTGTTGCTTCTTTCAGTGGTTTCTTGTATTATGTAATTTTTATTGATGACTACTCTAGAAAGACTTGGATTTATTTCTTAAAGACTAAAGAATCTAAGGAAGTACTTGAGAGATTCAAGGACTTCAAAGATCAAGTAGAGAACTTGTCCGAGAAGAGGATCAAAGTTCTGAGATCCGACAACGGAGGAGAATACATCTCTGGAAACTTTTGGAACTTTTGCATTGAAGCAAGGATTAAGAGGGAGTTTTGTGTCCCTTACAATCCACAGCAGAGCGGTGTTGTAGAAAGGAATAACAGATCTATTGTAGAAGCAGCTAAAGCCATGATTCATGATCAAGATCTACAAACCTTCCTTTGGGCCAAGGCATCTAGGACAATTGTGTATGTTCAGAATCGAAGCCCTCACTGTATTTTGGAGAATATGACTCCGGAAGAAGCTTTCATAGGAGTGAAACCAGAAGCAAGTCATTTGAGAATATTTGGTTGTCCTGTATATGTTCATGTGCCTAAAGATAAAAGGACAAAATTGGAACCATCTAGCAAGAAGGGAATATTTGTGGGCTATAGTGAGTCTTCTAAAGCCTATCGAGTCTACATTCCAGGTCAGAAACTGATAGAGATCAGTAGGGATGTTACATTTGAAGAGGATGTTGCATTCAAGAGATCCAAGGGCACTCACATGGAGATAGACAATGAAGACCAAGAGTCTCCTAAGGATATGGAAGTTGACCATACTCCTGAGATTCAGAGGGAGGCTACTGATCCTAAAGAAGATGATGATCCAATTGAGCCTTTGGAACCTACAGACATTGTGATTGGTCGAAAGAGACCTCTTTGGGCCAGGCAAACAATGGAGGAGGCAGAAAGGTTTGCAGCCCCGAGAGGAACATTCAGAGAAAGCAAAAGGACTCACAAGTTTTCAAGCTATGTTGCATTGATGAGTCAAATCATTGAGTCTGAACCTTCCAGTGTTGAGGAAGCTACTAGTCAACAAGTATGGAGAGATGCTATGGCTAAAGAATATTAATCTATCCTCAAGAATGATGTTTGGGACATCGTACCTAGACCAGAAGGAAAATTTGTTGTATCTTCTAAGTGGCTCTTCAAAATCAAGCATGCGGCTAATGGGAGCATCAAGAAGTACAAGGCTATATTTTTGGCTACAGGATTCTCTCAGAAAGAGGGAGTAGACTATGAGGAAACCTTTGCTCCAATTGCTCGTTATACATCCGTCAGGACCATCATTGCTATTGCAACATCTAAAGGATGGAAGATACACCAGATGGACGTGAAGATAGCATTTCTAAATGGTGTAATTGAGGAAGAGGTATATATTGAGCAACCTGATGGCTTTGAGGTTCATGGGAAGGAGTCTCATGTTTGCAGGTTGAAGAAGGCTTTGTATGGCCTTAAGCAGGCTCTTCGTGCTTGGTACGAAAGAATTGATCGATACCTGATGAGCTTGGGCTTCTCCAAGAATGATGTTGATTCAAACCTATACTTCAAGGTAATTGATAGCGAAGCATTGATCTTGGTTCTGTTATCATGGAATCTAGCAACGCTCGATTCATGGATAACCCCCCTACGAAACTTGTCTGTTTCCTAGGTTCGTGAAGTTCAAGCACACAAAACGAGGTGATTTTCAATCCACCTCGAAGTGCATTCCAAAGCCTCAAACAGTCAGTTTGAGCATCCCCCTATGTTTGCCTCGCGAAGACCTTCGAAACGAGCTCCTTCGCGAAGTCTCACTGATCATACTTAGTTAAATTGTGAAAGATGCAGTTGTGCCAAAAAAGTGTGCTCTAACTCATCCAAATTTTTGGGTAAGTGTTCAAAGTGCAGGGGCACCAAAAATCAGCGACCCTACATAAAAAGTGATTTTCTAAAAATGTGTAGAAGCACTAAAAAAGTGCGTTCTTACACATTGTTGCCAGACTTAGCCAATTTTTTACTATGGCATTATTTTTAGCACCTTTGCACTTTTTCCAGGCTTAGTCATTTTTTGTGCAATGGTGCTGAATTTGAGCACCTTTGCACTTTTTCCAGACTTAGTCATTTTTTGTGCAATGGTGCTGAGGATGACAGTTTTTCCCAAAGCCTCAATACATATCATTTGTGATATATGGCTGACACTTGATAATCTCAAGACGCATCTTCGCGGGTGCAAGAAAATCCATTCATTTGCCAGAAGGTCGATCACAAGAGCTCACCCCCTTGTAGATTACACAGTCGGCCCAGATGATGCGTTCATACAGGAGACCAAGAGGAAGTATGAAGACTCTGCACCCAAAGCAAGGAACCATGAAGATTCTTGATCTCCGATGTTGAACATTTTGATGCTTCCCATTATGCATCTTGTAAATATTTCCTGACATTTTATATGTCTTTTTGTAAATTGTAATTGCACCAAGTTCAAGATGTAATCTTTTGAAAAAAAATTACACTTTGACTTTGGTCAAAGTTAGGTGAGATCTCCTTGAATCGCTCACCTAACTTTCCTTGATTTTCTCAATTAGATTCCTACCTTTGCCCATCCCCTTCTATAATGTGAGAATTTCCTATTGTAAATTTATCCTCAGTATTTTGCAAACGGCGCTTCGCCCTTTTGGAAGCACTCATAAACTTTAAAATTCAGACTTGTGAATGAAATTTGATCAATAAAGAAGAAGATTGCAAACCGTGATTTCCCTATGCTGATTCGAAGGAATCTCTGCGGAATTCGATCCTGCATTTGGTGGTGATTAGCTTATGGAATCCGAAGGGACTCTAGCACCATGTAAACTTTGTGTTGGCATCTTTATTTTAGATTTCCTTTTACCAGTTTCGTTTTATCTTTCTGGGCTGGAATGATCTACAAGACGCAGCTTGTAATTATTCACTGATAATTGTTAAAACAGATCTACAAGACTTTGTGCTTTGCAATTGTCTATGCTCTTTGATAATTTGGTTGGATGATCTACAAGATCTTTGTGCTGGTAATTGTTCATGTTGTTCGAGGAATTGTTGCGTCTAAGAAGAATTTGTGCTTCTATTGTGACAAACGACATACTTTTCACAGATCCACCATTGATAAAGCTACGAAACAACTTTGTTCCTTCGTGAGCTTTCCCCTTTATTTTACTAGTTTATCATTAATCATTTCTGTACCTCTAAGCTTTTCTTTGACAAGATAGAGGTATTGGTATTTACCCGCCTCATTGTTAGTTTAGGTTGGTCAGAACAAGAACTCTTAACAAAGGAAGATTGTAAACATCTCCTAAAAAGTGAGAGAGAAGCATTGTTCGTAACACACTTCCACTTAAGCATTGTGTACATTTTGTACTGCTTGGTTTTACTTCTATCATTTACGAGGTACAGCTGTTTCCTTGAGATGAGAGGATTTGTATATCCTTCATAATGCGGGCTGAAGTCCTAGTTGCAATTCCATCGTTGATTACATAATTTTCACCCAAATGCCTCTATGTTGATGATCTAATTCTTACTGGAGAAGATCACCTCATTATCAAATGCAAGGAGTTAGCTTCTGAATTTGAAATGAAGGATCTTGGATGCATACATTACTTCCTTGGTTTAGAAGTTTGGCAAAAGCCGGATGAGATCATTCTGAATCAAGGGAAGTATAGAATTGACATTTTGAAGAGATTTGGTATGATGGATTGTAAATTCATGTCTACACCGATGGAAAGCAATTTGCAGAAGTTAAAAGAGGCTGCATCTAGTTCAGATCTGGTGGATCCCACTATGTATAGGCAGTTGATTGGATCGCTGATGTATCTAGTCAATACTAGACAAGATATTTGCTATGCAATGAGTGCACTTAGTCATCGCATGTGTGAACCAAGGCAAATACATCTAGTTGCAGCAAAGCATATCCTAAGATACTTGCATGGCATAGTTGGGTATAGCTTGAGATATTCTTTTGGTGTGGACTTGAAGTTGCATGGATATTCTGATTCTAATTGGATAGGGTGTGTTGCTGATCGGAAGAGCACCTCTGGATGTTGCTTCAGTTTGGGGTCTGCGGTGATATCCTGGTGTAGCAGGAAGCAGTCTTCAGTGGCACTAAGCACTGCAGAGGCCGAGTATATTGCAATTTACGTGGCGGCTCGAGAAGCAGTGTGGCTTCGGAAGCTCCTTGCAGGATTATTTGGACAATCATTGGAGCAGACTGTCATTCATTGTGATAATCAAAGTTGTGTGAAGTTTTTCGTCAACCCAATGTTTCATGACAGAGCTAAACATGTTGAGATCAAATACTACTATGTCAGAGATATGGTATTGAGGAAAGCTATCCAGTTGAAGTACATCAGCACTGATGAGCAGACGGCCGATATTCTCACCAAGCCCCTCTCTAGAGTAAAGTTTGTGTACTTTCGAGACAAGCTTGGTATTGTGGAGAATGAAGACCTAGCTGAGAGGGAGACTCAGCTTCAATGATCATCTGTTATTTGCTTTAATGCATTTTTTCTCTGTGAGAGAAATTTGAGGTGCAAGCCCTTGTTTAATGTATTTCTCTCTATGAGAGAGATTTGAGGTGTAAGCCCTTGTTTAATGCATCCTTCTCTGTGAGAGAAATTTGAGGTGAAAGCCCTTGTTTCCACCCTCTAGGAGTAGCCATGGTGGATTTCATGTTGAGTGACTCCATGACAACATCACGAGAGAGTCCATGATGATTTTCTTGTACCCTCTGGGAGTAGCCATGGTGAACATCATGATGAGATGAAGACATCACATTGAGTGATTTTGTGATGGGCACTTGTGCACATATACCATACATGGGAGTAGCCATGGTGGTTGATATCACGATGAGGTGATATGTTCCTTTCCACATATGGGTGTAGCCAGGGTGGATGTTATGTCTTGGACAACTAGAAGCATTCCTCCCTAGCTGAGAGGGAGTGTTGATGATAGCAGCGTCGGGCTTCTACTTCCAGCCCAGATTATTCATTAAAGAACAAATTAAATGAGTAGCCTAACGGCTATTTAATTTGTTAAGGTGACTTTTGGTGAAGAGGCGCTCCACCATTATATATCATATAATAATTAATTGTTGTTAAATTAGGCCGACTTGTTTTCATCCACCACCTTTGAAGAGACGCGATTTGATCAAGGCCGGCATGATGTTATTCAAGAGATGCGATCCTTCTCCTTGTATTTCTATGCAATGCTCCTTCATTGTAACAAAATTATCATTCCATTCATTCGATATCCATTCATTGCATAGTTCGTGAGTCTTCAAGAGCGATATACTTCAAGTGCAGATCGTATACTTGTAGAAGGCTGAGATTTTATTGAGTGAGTTTGATATCATCAGTAGGAAGGAGTATTATATCATTTTGTGTTTGCATCAATTTGTGGTGCTATTGCTTGGCCTCATAATCAGCCTCATTGTAAAAGAGATCATTGTTTTACATTCAATATATAAGTGATATATTGTTGTTGGGTTTTTCTCCCTCAAGTGGAGGGTTTTCCCAGGGTATATGATGTGTCTATTTGTCTGATTTTGAATTAAAATCTGAGTTTTATATCTGATCATAAAAACTAACAAATGGATCAAAAACAAGTGTTGTCTTATTTTATTTCTAGGGGGTCCGCTTGGGGATTTCATCACCCCAAGCGACGACCTCAACTTCAGTGTTCTGATGGAGTATAAATAGTGGGGAGTGAATTGAAAGACACGCCTCTTGGAAGTTGTGATTTTGTCATTCGAGTTAAGTCCCCAAGAACTTTATCATTTGGGTAAGCGAAGGAGAAGGGTGGGTTGCCCTATTCTCCTAGTTGTTTGACTCTATTGTAATTTCAAATTCATGTAGGCAGTTTTCAAAGAATTTTTTTTGGAAATTTCTATCAAGACATTCTGCAAAGAGGCATGCTATGTAGTAATTTTTTCTTTTTATTTTCTGAAAAATAAAAGTGTGGGAAATATTGAGGATATAAATATTATTTTTTAAAAGGACACATTTTATTCAACACAGAATGGATAAATTAAGCCTTTATGAAAAGTTTGATGGAATGATTTTCACAGTTGGCAAATACAAATATAGTTATTGTTAATTAAAAGAGATCTCTGGGAAATTGTTGATGGTACAATGCCAAAGCCAATAGATGCAAATGAACTTCAAAAATGGAAGGTAAAAGATAAGAAAGCATTGGCTAGAATTGGTCTCGGTTTATCTAAACCTTATTTGCGCCATGTAGATTTTAAAAAATCTTCTAAGGATATCTAGGAAACATTGAATACTTTGTTTGGATCAAAAGTTGATAGTGCAGAAATAACTATAAAGCAAAAGTTGTATGGTTTGAAAATGGAAGAAGGTGAAGATATAGTGTCTCACATCAATAAATTTTGTTCCTTGATAAATCAGTTGGCTGGTATAAATGAAGAAATAAAGGAAAATGATGCAAAAGCTATTCTTTTAAATAGTATGCCAAATAGCATGTCTCACAAGGTATTCACCTTAAGCAAAATTAATTCAAGTCTAGAAAGTATTATATCTACATTGCTTGATGAGAGAAACAAACATGTTTCAAAAGAAGAAGTTGCATTGACTGCACAGAACAAGGCTATTACTTCTTACAAAAAATCAAAACATTTGACGAAGCTCAAACATGCAAGTGGCACATGTTTCTATTGTAAAAAGACATGACATGTAGTATTGAATTGCAAACAAAGAGCATGAGATCTTCTTAATGGAAAGTTGCAAGATAACGCTTTGATGATTGAAGGAAAGGACCACACTTCCAGTGATGAAGAAATTCCACATCAAAGTGACGAAGAATATGTGTACTAATTTCTAGTTTTCCTCTATGTCAGTACAAAGGGGGGATGTTAGAATTTAGTACTTGAAATATTTTGTTAATAATAAATAAATTAACATGATATTGTTAGTTTAATAAATAAAATTAGTTCGGGTAGTTATGTTCCCATAAATAGTTTTATACGGGAATAATGGCTTCATAATTCCAATACTTTGTAATAGTTTGTAGTGCAATGTGAATGACAGTATTTCAATTCGAGAGCAATCTCATTTTATTCTCTCCCATTTCAATACCTATGACATCCATAACTTGGATTTCTTTCATCCTTAAAGCATTTCCAAAGTTGTAATCTGATTTTCAACTCAATCTATTTCTTCAGATGAGCATTTTGTATTAGTTCAAGTAACAATTCTCGTTTAAATCATGCTCGTTTTCTTTCTCATTGATCATAAGCCTTGACCTTTCCACTACCTTTCACTAATAATACCAATACCTTAACCTTTTATCTTTACCAACCTTGTTGTGGTTATTGAGTTCAATACTTTGGTTAAAAGTTCTCCTACTAGAGATACAACATAAAACTTCATTGAAAAGGATACTTATCTGAGTACATCTACTCTCCCTCTTTCCCCCTTAGTGTTTCCAAGACATTAGATCATCTCAAAGTTGAACCCTTAACAATCATCCACTCTCTCCAAATTGGTTGAATTGATTTAACATTCCTTGTTATTGGCTTTTGATAGTTGATTGACTATTACTAGTCTTCCTTACCCTTCATGGTATACTTTAGATATACTTTTTGTTTTCAAAATTGGATTCATCATCGCCTTCTAATCTCTCAAAATCAACAGTTGGATCCATTGTAACGAGATCTAATGAATAAACAACTTACAAGCTATGAGATACTCTAGTATTTCTTTCCAACTCTCTTTTCCATGCATACTAATATCCTTTTTAACCATATTCATTGGAACATCTCCTAAACATAAGTTTACTTTCATTAACAAGTTGGTAAATTCAATTTGCACTTCAACCAAGCTATACTCTAACTGAGCTCTTTGTCTGAATTGTTTGATTTTCTTTCCAAAGCTTTTTTACCTTGCAATCATCTTTCAAAGTAATTTTGTCCAAATTCTTGGTATTTTCCTTTTCTCATAACTTTGGACACTCTAAGGTTGTTCAATTTATTTTCCCTATTTCAATTAGAATCTCCAAATTGACTTTGCCTATTCCAATTGGTGGAATCCTGTTGGCTTTTATTCTTCGTAGGTTGCTTCCTTTTCTGACCATTCTAGTCTCTACCCTTATTCTAAAGTACTAACTCTTCACTCTTGCCTCCAATTATTATTGCAAGATTTTAAACTTGTACTGAATCAAGTCTGTCAAGAGTTATCTAACCTCCTCGATACGTGTCTTGTTGATTTTAATTCACAAAACGTCGACTTACTATTTCGACTAAAGTTCCCAATTTATGCTACCAATTAGTTTTCAATTTATGCTATCAAAATATTTCAATCCAAACCCCTTTCAAAAACGATAAAAAGGTATGAACTCTTTCTTCTTCTTTTATTGACTCAAGGATATCCTTACGACCTAGCCCAACGCCCAACGCCCAACCCACCTTATCTTGCTTACATTTTGTCAAGTTGGGGTTGGGAAGGGGTGTCATACTAGGGCGATACTAGTCCCCTAGGGATATCTACAACAACCTACAAGCCACGTGCCTCAGGTAAACTCGGACTTCGAAGTCATACCCAAGATCATGGGGAGTATACCCACGATTTAAGCCTCCTCCACTATTCGTGTGGGCTCTGGGACGAACCCGACTTTTATTCCTGCTTAGGAGAGAGAATGAGGGTGTGCAGATCGGTTTTTTAATTCAATTTTGGCATAGATAAGATAATTACTACTTATTCCTCTAGCATTGTCAAAATGATTGAAAACATGTTATGTATTAAAATTTGAAGAAGAAAAAGAAAAGATAATGAGAAAACATGAAGGGAAGGAATGAGTTTGATAAATTAGATACAAGGAAAGATAATAGGAAGATAGACCTAGATATAAAATAGATAGAATGAGAAGTAAAAGATAAAGAATAAAAACAGAAAATAAAAGAAATAAATAGAGAGAAAGAAGTAGGGACATGGTGAGACAACAAAGGAAAAGTTGTGAGAGAAAGTCAAAAAGACAAAAAGTAAACAAAAACGATAAAAATATAAAAAAAAAAAAGTTAAAGTTAAAGAAATAAAGAATAACATAAAGATGATAAAACGTAGAGAGAGAGAGAGAATGAAGATAGAGAGACAACAAAGATATACTCGTGTAAGCAATTTGAATAAATAATAAACAAATTCAAAAAGACATAAAAGACATAAATAAAGTGGAAAGAGAGAATTTCAAACTTGGAGATAAACATTACAAAAAATGTCTGAGAAAATAACAAATAAAAATGAAACAAAAATAGAAAAATATTGGTGAACAAACAGAGAATTTTTTAAATATATACGCAAAGAATAAATACAAATAGAGAGAGACGGACTAAAGAAATGTAAGAAATCAAAGCGATAGATATTCAGAGAGTGTTAATGTGACAAAATAAGAAAACTACAAAATTAATGATAAATTGAAAAAAAAACAAAAAAAAAAAAAAAAAGACAAAATAACCAAGGATTTAAAAAAAAAAAAAAATAGATACAAAATCAGAAATTAATTTAATATAAAATACATGAATGAAAAAAAAAATAACATAGAGAATAAGATAGGTAATATTAAAAATGTAGGAAAAAAAACATAAACAATATATAGATAAGGAATGAGATAAATTTATAGAAAAATTAACAATCGAAAGTAGAGACATAAAAAGAAAGAAATAAGGGAGAAAGATTAAAGCAAGCATGAAATAGAGGAAAGAAAAAATAAAAGAACAAGTAAATGAAAGTGAGAGAGAACAAATAAAAAATCAATAGATAAAGAATAGTTAATGAAAAAAAAAGGATGAATAAAAGTATTAAGTGAGAGAAACAATAAATCATAGGAAAGAAAAGAGAGAGTAGGATAGTGAAATAAAAATAAATAAAAAAGAAATTGAAAAGGGATTTTAATATAAATAATAAAAGTAACTAATAAAGGAATTGAAAATAGAAATAAATAGAAAGCAGAAGTGGGGTAGACATAGGAACAATCATAAAAAGAAAGAAAATTAAAAGAAATAGAGAGAATAAAAGAAACATTGAATGTCTAATAAGAGAGAGAAAGGGAGAGAGAATCAATCTTGCAAAGACAAAAAATTATATAGTCAAGAAATAATATTGAATGTCAAATAAGAAAGAGAGAAAAATTATCATGTAAAACCGAAGAATTACATGGTGAAGATATTTAAAAAAGAGTTCAAAAAAAAAAAAAGTCGTAAAAAGAAAAGACAATTTTAGAAAGAAAGAAAGAGAGAAAAATAAAGGTAAATCAAAAAATATATAGATTGAAAGAAAAACATAAATAAAAATAATAAAAAATAAAATGAGATATGCATGGGCAAAGTAAGAGAGAGACAAATAGAAAATAGGGAAAATAATTAAGAAGAGACAAATGAAATAAAATATATGAATGAAAAAAATAACATAGGGAAAAAGAGAGGTTATATTAAAAATCAAGACAATGAAAAATAAAATAATAGAATAAGATAAATAAATACAATACCAAAATTAATTGAAAATTATGTGACCTACAAGAGATGTTTAATCAACCTTAGCTAACAACTAAAAGGTTATAGATAAAAAAAATTAACAAAAAGAGAAAAAATACGATAAATAGAGGGAGGGAGAGAATGACAAATTTACACACAAAGATAAAAATGACAAAAAAATGAAACAAGAGAAAGATAAAAGATAGATGGAAAGAATTAAACAAATAAACATTGAGTGACCAAGCAAGTGAGAGAGAATAAAGAGAACAAATTTGAGAAAATAAACATAAAAATGTGAAAATATAGAAATGGGCAAGCAAAATAGATAGGCAAAGAGAGATAATTGAGAGAATGAAACATAAATAAACTAGCTATTGTTTGTGCAATGGGTACGGCGAAGAAATGTGAAAAGTTAATTAGGAAAAAAATGATTGATTTTTTTGCACACATTTGTGTAGTAAATAAGATCATTTGATAGATCATTTATATTTATTAATTTTTTTAATAATTTATATTATTAATTTATTGATTTTAATATTATTATTAATTTGTATATATATTTTATATTATTATTAATGTATTAATATATTAACTATTATATTATTAGATAAATATTTAGTATTTATGTAATTATTTTATGTATTTATTATTATATTATGATTTTAATATTATTCTATGAACTATTATTATAGAATAATATAGTAACTATTATATTATTATATAAATATTATTATGTTTATGTCATTATTATATTATATTTATTATTTATATATTTCAAAAAAAAATTATATAAATACAACTATACTGTCTTCAAATTTATGAGGTACACCTTTAACCCTATTAAATAACAATTAAAATTCAATAATATCCTTTATCAGGTACATCTTTAATCCTAAAAAATAATAATTAAAATTTAATAATATTCGTATAAAAAGCCACAAAGTGTCATTATTATTATTCATTTTAAATTTGCTTAGTTTGATCAGTTGTCATACACAGTGAACTTGATGATAATTTATTATTAATATATATGTAGCTCATCAAATCGGAGGAGTGGAAAGGTCAATACCAGCAAGGGTAATTAAAATAAATATAAAAATCTAAATTTGAAAAGTTAAAGACTAATTTTTTTTTTTAATATATATGTAGCTCGTCAAATTGGAGGAGTGGAAAGGTCAATACCAGCAAAGATAATTAAAATAAATATAAAAATCTAAATTTGAAAAGTTAAAGATTAATATTTTTTTTTTAATAAAATTTACAATTAAAACAATAGTTTCAAA
This sequence comes from Sequoia sempervirens, assembly GCA_007258455.2. Classification (NCBI taxonomy): domain Eukaryota; kingdom Viridiplantae; phylum Streptophyta; class Pinopsida; order Cupressales; family Cupressaceae; genus Sequoia; species Sequoia sempervirens. Next base: position 12,461 of record VDFB02173693.1, read on the forward strand.
GTTGTAAATAAATAAATAACTTCTCTTATTCTTGGAACTCCTAGATATCCTCCCTTTGTTTTCAAATTTACCATTTCCTTTCCCAATTACAATATCATATCTATTTTTCAAGTAGTATTTTTGAATAAACAATGTATTGATACACATGGCATTTACCATTATACCGGTGTAAATTCTATAAATAAAAAATTAATCCCGTATTGACACTACTTGCGGTATCCGTGCCAAAGTAGTAAATAAAAAAATTATTATTCGTTACTATTCCATTACTATATCCATTTCTATGGGTAACACGGGTATTAAACTTTAAATGACAACTATGGTTGTATTAAACTCACAAATAACAATGAACCCTATATTGATTGCACATAACCTTACCAGAGCAACCGCGCATAAAAAGGAACATTGCAGCCTCTACTATAACAATTAACTCTATATCAATTATCATTAGATGTTTATATTTTCATCGGTGGTGATGAAAACCTAAACAATAAGTAATCTTATATTGATTGCCTTAATACTAGTGGTGAAGCACTTAATAAAAGTTAAACCTGTGTCGATTGAATAGAAATTATATCGGCAATTAAAAGAAAGAAAAGGGGGACTTACATGTCCTGGAGTGCAAAGGCGAGGTCTGTAAGAATGTGACGGGCAACAGCAGGTGCCAGCTGAGAAAGCGGAAGAAGCTGAAGGCACTCATCGGACGACTCAGGGTTTTTAAATTTTGTATCGAACCTTTGATGCACCGCATAAAATTCTTAATACAAATAAAAGATACAAGATCATGCTCCACAAGTGGTTACTGTGCAGGCAGAGGCTATGCTCCTCTTCTCGCAATGAACACGACATCAACCTAACCGCATCCACCAAGTGAAACGGACAATGTACAGTATGCAATGTATTTGTACACATTGTAGGCGGCGAAGACATGACAGGGGTGATAATAGTTGGCAAATAAAGCATTAAAAAGAAATTAAAAATCAAATCAAATCAAATATGGGGAAAACAGTAAATAGCGGTGAAAAGCAGTCTAAAAAATGAGGAAAAATGATGCACGACTGAGATGTAATGAACCCCTTGCAAACCTTCTCAAGCTTGTCAATCGTTGATGGGCAAAGAGAGCTTGAAAAACTCAAATAGGACATGCCTTCGACGTAATTAAAATAGAAAGACATGTGGGGAGAAACAAAAAATAATAATTTTGATTAGTGAAATCATGGTTTTTAGATCTAAGGCACTTTCGATCCAAAGGGCAAACAAGAAAGATATTTCATTACTTAATACGAATGGATTGTTGGTGTATCAATCAATAAGTACACTAAAATTACATTATGATTTTTTGTAAATCCGCATCTAATTAATCAAAATATTATAATCCAAACACCTTTCAAAAATAATAAAAAATAGACTTCTCTATCTTTTTTTTTAAATGACTCAGAAGTATCCCTGCAACCGAACCTGACACCCACCCCATCTTACCTTAGTCTTACATTCTGCCAAGTTGGGGTCGGAAAGGGGTGAGTTGGGTCAGAGATAAAAATTCTTCTAAGGCACCTTTTTATCGAAAAGGCATAGGAGAAAGATGTTATGTTACTTAATATGAATGAATTGTTGGTGTATCAATCAAAAAGTAAACTAAAATCATATTATGATTTTTTTATAAATTGGTCTCTAATTAATCAAAATAATTCAACCCAAATTTTTTTCTAAAGACAATAAAAATGTATGGACTTTTTTTTTTTTTTTTATTTACTCATGAGTATTCTTACCACCTAGCCCAACACCCAACCCACCTTACCTTGGTCTTTCATTTTGCCAAGTTGGGGTTGACAAGGGGTGTCATGCTGGAGCGATAAAAAAGTATGAACTTATATTTATTTTTTTATTGATTCAAGGGTATTCATACCACCCAGCCCAACACTCAACCCACCTTACCTTGGTCTTACATTTTGCCAAGTTGGGGTCGGGAAGGGGTGTTATGCTAGAGCGAGACTAGTCCTCTGAGGATGTATGCAATAACATGCAAACCATGTACAAATAAATTTGGACTTCGAAATCAAACTTAAGACCATGGGAAACATACCCACGACTTAAGCCTCCTCTACTATCGGTGTGAGCTCTAAGATGAACTCAACTTCTATTCCTTCTTAGAAAAGAGAATGGGGGTGTGGAGATCGATTTTTTAATTCAATTTTAGCATAGATAAGCTAAAAACTATTTATGCCTCTAGCATCGTCAATGATTAAAAATATGTTATGTATTAAAAATTGAAAGAGAAAGAAAAAGAAAAAGAAAACATGAAAGAAGGAATGGGTTTGATAAATTAGATACAAAAAAAATAATAGGAAAATAGATCTAAATAAAAAAATACATAGAATGAGAAGGGAAGGATAAAAGAGTAAAAATGAAAGTAAAATAAATAAATAGAGAAAGAGGTAGGGACATGGTGAGACAACAAAAGATAAGTTGTTAGAAAAAATCAGAAAGATAAAAAGTAGACAAAAACAATAAAAATATCAAAAAGGAACAACTAAATTAAAAAATAACATAGAAATGAATAAATAAATAATGAATAACCAAAAAATAGAGAGATGGAGAATGAAGATAGAGAGACAACAAAGATATACTCACATAAGCAATTTGAATAAATAATAAACAAAATTAGGAAGACATAAAAGACATAAATAAAGTGGAGAGAGAATGAGAGAATTCCAAACTTGGAGATAAATATTACAAAAAGTGTCTGAAGAAATGACAAGTAAAAAGAGGGAAACGAAAACAGACAAATATTAGTGAACAAATAGAGAATTTTTAAAATAGATACACAAATAATATATACAAATAGAGAAACACAAACCAAGGAAATGTAAGAAATCAAAGCGATAGATATTGAGGTGTTAATGTGACAAAATGAGAAACTACAAAATAAATGATAGATTGGGAAAAAAAAAAGACAAGACCAAAAAAAGACAAAATAACCAAAGATTTAACAAAAAAAAAGATACAAAATAAGAAATTAATTTAATATAAAATACATGAATGAAAAAAAAAAGTTAACATAGAGAAAAAAAAGATAAATAATATTAAAAGTGTAGGCAAAAATGGTATATAGATAGGGAATATAGGATAAATTTATAGAAAATTTAACAATAGAAATAACATAAAGATTAAATAAAAAGAAAAGAAAAAAAGAAAAAGAGATTAAAGCAAATATGAAACAAAGGGAACAAAAAGATAAAAGAATAAGTGAAAGTGAGAACAAATAAAAAATCAATAGATAAATAATAGTTAGTGAAAGGGAAAAGCAATAGCATCAATAAAAGCACTAAGTGAAAGAAACAATAAATCATAGAAAAGAAAAGAGAGACTTGGAGAGTGAAATAAAAATAAACAAAAAAATAAAAGAAATTGAAAAAGGGACTTTAAATGAATAATGAAAGTAACCAAAAAATAAAGTGAAAATATAAATAAATAGAAAACAAAAATGGGGTAGAAATAGAACAATCATAAAAAGAAATAAAATAAAAATAAATAAATAAAGAGAGAATAAAAAGAGGAATAAAATACATTGGATATCAAATAAGAAAAGTCTACAAAGAGAGAGAGAAACAATCATGTAAAGATGAAAATTACATAGTTAAGAAAAAAAACAATGAATGTCAAAATAAAGAGAGAGAGAAACCATGATGTAAATTACTGAGAAAAATTACATAATTGAAGGAATTATTTAAAAAAATAGTTGAAAATAAATAAATAAATCGTAAAAAGAAAAAACAATTTTAAAGAGAAAAAAAGAGACAAAAATAAAGGTAAATCAAAAAAAATATAGATTCCAAAAAAAAAGAAAAAATAAACTAAAAAATAAAATGAGATGTGCATAGGCAAAATTAGAGAGACACACAAACAAAAGAAGAGACAAATAGAAAATAGGGAAAATAATTAAGACAAAAAAATAATGGGATATATAAAATATATGAATGAAAAAAGTAGCATAGGGAAAAAAAAAAGGTAATATTAAAAATCAAGACAGAAAAATAAAGTAATAAAATGAGATAAATAAATACAATACCAAAAGCAATTGAAAATTATGTGACTTACAAGAGATGTTCAATCAACCTTAGCCAACAAACAAAAGGCTATAGAAAAAATAAACTGGTAGAAAGAGAAAAAGTACAATAAATAAAGGGAGGGAGAGAATGACAAATCTATATACAAAGATATACAAAGATAAAACAGATAAAAATGACAAAAACAATGAAACAAGAGAAAAATAAAAGTAGACAGAGAGAATTAAACAAATAAAGAGTGAGTGAGCAAGCAAACAAGAGAGAGAATGAAGAGTAAAAAGATATAAAAATGTGAAAATATAGAAATAGGTAAGCAAGATAGATAGACAAAGAAAGATGAGGATGAGAAAAATTAGATAAAAGAATAGAAAGACATGGGGAGAAAAAAACAAAAAAGAAAAATAATTTTTGATTAGTGAAGTCATGGTTTCACAGATCCTAAAACACTTTTTGATCAAAGGGCAAAGAGGATGTTTTGTTATTTAATACGAGAATGGATTATTGGTGTATCAATCAATAGGTACATAAAATTATATTATAATTTTTTTATAGAATTGTCTCAATTAATCAAAATGTTTAATCAGTACTTTCCAACAACAATAAAGATATGGACTCCTCTATTTTTGTTTTATTTGACTCAAAAGCCACGATCTATTGCTTAACACTTGGTCTTACATTACTTAAGGATTGGAATTCCGAAAGGGGTGAGTTGGATGCGATTAAAAGTATTCGGGCAACTTTGATCAAAATATGTTATGTGCATAAGACGAATTAATTGTGTATCAATCAAGGTACAGCTAAAATCACATCACTTGATTTTATAATTTATTGGTCTCAATTAATGTTTCATTAAATTCGCTTTTAAAGGCGATAAAAAGGTATAGAATTCTTTTTGTTCATTTTATTGGCTTCGGGGTATCCACTGGCCCAACGCCATTACCTTACCTTAGTCTTATTTCGCAGTTAGGGTTAGGAAGAGGTGTCATGCTAGGCGAAACTAGTCAGGATGTATGCAATAGCATACAAAACCACATCGAGATGGCACCGAGACCTCGAGTCAAATCAAGACTATAGGAGCATACAAAACCTCATTTACTTGTTTGACCGTAGGAGCTCACAGGACGAACCTAACTACTATTCATTCTTGAGAGGAATAAAAGGTGTAAAATCGATTATTTTAAATTCAATTTCGCATCACGTCATGAGGTAACGTACCTCTAAGCTTTGCTCATTAAATGATTGAAAACATGTTATGTATTAAAAATTAAAGGAAAAAGAGAAAGAGAGAAAACATGAAGGGAATGAATGGGTTTAATAAATTAGATACCAGGAAAAATAATTAGAAAATAAATCTAAATATAAAATAGATAGAATTAGAAGTGAAAGAAAGAGAAAAAATAAAATAAAATAAATAAATAGAGAGAAAGAGGTAGGGACATGGTGAGACAACAAAGGAAAAGTTGTGAGAGTCAAAAAGACAAAAAATAGACAAAATGATTAAAATAGCAAAAAGGAATAATTAAAGTTAAAGAAATAAAGAATAACATAGAGATGAATAAATAAATAATGAATAACCAAAAAACATAAAGAAAGAGAGAAAGAATGAAAATAGAGAGACAACAAAGATATACTCACGTAAGCAATTTGAATAAATAATAAACAAATTTACAAAGACAAAAAACAAATAAAGCGGAGAGAGAAAGAGAGGGAATTCCAAACTTAGAAATAAAGATTACAAAAGGTTTACGGAGAAATGGCAAATAAAAAGAGGGAAGCAAAAATATAGAAATGTTGGTGAATAAACAAATAATCTTTAAAATAGATATGCAAAGAATAAATACAAATAAAGAGACAAACTAAGGAAATATAAGAAATCAAAGTGATAGATATTGAGAGAGTGTTAATGTGACAGAGGAAACTACAAAATAAATAATAGATAAAGACAAAATAACCAAAGCTTTAAGAAAAAAAGAAATAGACAAAATAAGAATTTAATTTAATACAAAATACACGAATAAAAAAAAAGTAACATAAAGAAAAAGATAGGTAATATTAAAAGTGTAAGCAAAAAAAAAATAGTATATAGATAAGGAATGAGATAAATTTATGCCATTGTGATCACAGGCATTATGCCTCCGTTGATCCAATATACTCGTAGGTTTGAACCGCAGTGTTAGGGCTACTAATGGTGTTCATGCCATGAGACAGATGTTCAAGCTTGTGTTGTTCCAATCCCTAACTGGGTTGGTGTGCTCGCAAGCTCTATGCCCCTATTGGGCTACCACGCTCATGGGATTGGACCAATCATTTGAGTTCATGTCGAGGAGGAGGTCCCCCAATTGTGGCCTCCATGCTGGCTTGGGCCAGGCTAAAATTTCCCAATGTTACCAATCCAAAAAAAATATGGTAGCTTCTATCCACAAGGGCACTCTTTAAATCAGTGTTGCCTACACGATGCCCTTCCTAGAGAATGATCCACTAACATGAGCTTTAAGATTAAGAGCAAAATCAACCTTAGTTGAGTGTCTCCTTATGTGTGGATGTTGATTAGTTTTTCAACTAGAAGTCTATAAAATCTTTACAAAGCCTTTGCATGGTTTCTTTTCAATATAATAAAGGAAATGTGTGGGCATTCTTGAGGATTACTAAGTAAACTCTCTTTATATTCTGTAACTATCTATTGTCTTTTTAAATAAATATGTAGAGCCTACTTGCTTGCGCATTTTGAAAGGCATAGTCTTTTGTGGTGACTTGATTAAGTTATCACCTTGTTTTAAGTTGTTGCTTGTTGCCCAATCGATAAAGCCACCAATCTGTAATTGGCTTTCTCTCCCATCATCCTCAGCACACTCCAAATACATCAACTCAAACACCTTTTAAAGTTTTACTTTTTGTGTGTTTTACTGCCATGTTTGAATGAATACAACAATACTAGGGTGTATCATAAACTCATTCTCAGACACTTATATGGTAGATTATATGTTAATAAGGTGCTCATCCTTACATGTCCAAACTAGCACATAGGTATATTGTACCACCAGTATTGGGATACACTATGCAATGGGTATAGTTTGTTGTTGTAAGGTATTGTCTAGTGTTTCGATCATCAATTTGGCATCTTAGGGAGAACCCTACTTGGTCTTGTAGAACCAAAAGTGAATGAGGTCTTACCCACCTCAATCATTGGTCCTTAGTTGCCAACCTAAATATAGGTTTGTGGTAATCTTCCCAGGTCTAACAAGCCTAGCACCTAGAAGATTATCAAGCCTTAGGGATTTGGGGCCTACAGCTCCAACCACCAACACATAACATGCTAGACATTCTAGTAATAAAACCGGAAACAATGAGAATGGGATTATAACGCTTATAAGGAAGACTTGTCCCAAAAATATTAACAGTCAAGGTAAGTATTGAGTCAAAAATGATATAAAAACCTCTTAGAAGTTTAGGTGTATATCTAAAATATCCCAAACAGTATATATGATGCCCTAGTTTTATGATTTTCAATTTCTGCTTAAACCCTACTATGCTGATATAATTTTCTGAGCTTATTTATGCATGAACAGTACATAATGCAACCAAAAAGTAGGTAAACTTATAGCAAACTATAATAGCATTAAATCATCAACATAGTTCGACTAGATCCATCAATATAAGTCATTATATTTCTGATATTCAACCTCCAATCTACTGCCAAAAATATGAATACAAATTAAAAAGGAAACTGGCCCTCAAACATGCACCACAACATGGAGAAACGCCAATGATGCAAGTGCAAATCTAACCCTTGTTGGGTGAAGTTGCTACAGCCACAAATATGCAACTAAATGATGAAGTAATAACTCTAAAACCCTACCAAGGGGTGCGTTGGCTTGCTGGATTGATGTTAGGGCTTTGCCACCCTAGAAAATCTAAAATAGAACCTCCAAATTGCACAGCTTGCCCTTCAAATCAAATATCTAAAATGCTGATGCAAAACTGAACATGAAAACTAACAATGATCTCCATTGAAGCACATAGGAACCTCTGTCATGAAATCCTCCATGGAAGAAGCTAGGGTTTCGTCCAACTTCGTAATTCTCAAGGGTTTTTGTCCTTGGAGAATTCACCAAAGTGCAAAGCAGAAAAGAAGATATGGATAAGTCAATGATGATTAATGCCTCCAAACTCACCTTGTATAAATACAAATCTCCTTATGACTCCCAATCTGGCCAACCTAGTTCTAGGCGCCAATTTGCATTTAAAAATTATTTTAAATTAATTTTTTCCCTCCTTTTGGGCGCCCAAATGATATTGCTTTTAATTTATTTTTTTATTATTTTATCACCCTTATTTCTCTAAAAAAGGGGCCACCCAAACATAATAAAAATATATAAAATATTTCACCACCATTTTAAACGTTTTCTCGACATTTTCACATCAAATAAAATCGTTTGAGCCAAAGAATATTTTTCTATTTTTTCCCCATGCTCCAAAATGCATTCCCTTACCATTTTGCTAGCCTACGGGAACGAAGAATAGGCTAGCCTTCATTTTGATTTGCTTGGAAGTGCTAGGTCGAAAGTGGGGACATTACAATATCACTATTTGCTGAAACTTATATTATACAAGATGCTCCTTGAAGTTGACGAGATCATAAATACATCAAAAAGCCAAAGTATGTCCATCACAAGTAGCCCTCTCCGATCATACATAATTTCTCTAGTTATAGGGATGCGATATTGATCTTCTCTAAAGCCAAAAAGCATTGAAACCTTCAGCCTACATCACTTTAAAAACTTTGTATATTAAATGTTTGCATCATTCTCATATAGTGGATTGAATGACAGCAATGAGACATTAGTAGATGTTTTTACTATTTTCTCCCCACTTCAGATCACTATGACATCACTTCACCAAATTGGTCAACCTGTATGTGACCTCGACCCCCTTGGTCCCTTTCAACGGACCTTTGTTAACTTCAGTGCATATATCTATTCGTGGCTTCTGGTTTTTTCATTCCCACTTTAATTGGAAAATGTTGTATTACTTGATAGCCCAAACACTACAGGAGTCTCTTGGGCATTTTGACCTAGTTCCTGAAGATGATTTCTTTTCCTTTTCTGCATCAAAAATCAGGTTAGAACATCTCTCCTGTCATCAAGAACTTGTTAACCTCAATGAGACCCACTCATACTGGATACTTCGTACTATCTCTTTTTCTCAGCTTTCTTGTCCAAGAATCCATGATATAGAATCCAGATGCTAGCTCATACACTTCCTACTCCATTCCTTACGAAATTGAGATAATGCATTTTCAGATGTTGGAATAAAAGTTACATTTTCACATGAGCAAGTAGTTGTATCTTTAAATTTATGAATATCATTAAAATTGTCTACGATTATAAATGGTCCTTGGATATCAATGGAGAAGAAACAGTTTGGCTTAAAACAAAATAAAGTTTGTCACCTATCTCAAAAGGCCTGACAATGAATTTGTTACCCTAGTACATATCTTTCATAGATTGTATTATGTCCATACTTTCCTTCCACCCTCACATCTCCTCTTCCACTTTCTTCAACATTTCCAAAGATTCTTGCTCTTTCCTTTAAACCCCCTTCTGACTAATATTCACGTGAATCAAACTGTTATATGTTATATGAAGTTGTATCTGTTGGCTAGATGTCTACTATTATTGCATTGTCATGAAACAAAAGGAAGCTTTTTTTGCTACAATATCTTTTTGCTCATCCCCAAAAAAGTGTGAAAGAAACAGGACAAAGCAAATCTTAATAGGCCTTAAAATCCTTAATGTTGTAAGTTTGTAGCTCCTAAAATGTTCCTCTACTGTACTGATAACATGAAAAGACTGCTAAAGCAAAAATGAAGATAATGACCAAGATAGATCTGTATGTACCTGACTAACTACAAAGTCCACAGAATCTGCAATAAATGGTTCATATGGTCCAGCCCGAATTCCTATAAGAATGTATCGCTTCAGCATAAAGCATGGAGTCCAATTGACCCTGTCATAAGGGGAAAATTTAAATAAAATATTTGCAGTTGCATCAAGTCCTTTGACAAATTCTTAATTTCAATAATTTGCAGAAGTATGCTAGCAGCTATAGAATTCAAATAACTTTTTTGATGTAACTG
>VDFB02173694.1:7082-19923 GCA_007258455.2 Sequoia sempervirens
TAGGCACCTAAGAAGGACACCATCAAGATTCCTTTGATAAATGGCATCACCAACGATGACAAAACATGAATATTGACAACTGAATGTTTTCTTTTGAGCACTAGATAAGTTATATGGAAGGTACTATCATAGAGAAAGGTGTAAATATCATGATACCAAGGAGAATTAGGACGAACAAGCTAACACACTAGTTCAGATTTAGGAACATGAAAAGATGAAATCAAAATTTGTTCTACAAGGAACTCACAATGATGAGTATTATGAGGAATATCTAAGAGAGATCTAATAGTAGCCATATAATATAGAGATTTTTTAATTAACCTTGGGATTTGTTCAAAGACGATAATTAAAAAACATTGTTAAAAATTGTCTACCATCCTTTTGTAGGGGAGAATTTTTTCATCCTTTGTTTGATAATCATCATTTACTTTCCTTATAACCAATTGTGAATCTCCATAAACATGAAGTTCCTTTATTTTCCATTGAATTTTCATTCTAAGACCAATAATTAAAGCTTCATATTTTGCAATGTTGTTTGTGCAAGGGAAGGAAAATCTATATGATTTTGGGATACAATCACCTCATGGAATGATAAAAAGAATTCAAGCCCCAAATCCATGTTGAGTGTGAGATCCATTGAAAAATATGTTCCACAAGCATGAAGAGCTAATGTTAAAAAATGTCTCATTTGGAAATTCTAAAATAAGGGGATGACCCACATCTAAAAGTGCATCTACTAGTTGATCTGCAATGATTTTTCCTTTGATAGAATTACGATCCACATACTCAATGCCAAATTCACTTAGGATCATGACCCATTTTACTATACGACCACTTAGAGCAGCCTTAGACAAAATATACTTCAAAGAATCCACTTTAGAGATGAACTTTGTTTGATGATTAAGCATGTAGTGTCTCAAGTTTTGTGATACAAAAACAATATCTAAGCATTCCATTTCTAACAAAGTGTAATTAAGATCATATCTAACCAATGTATGGATAATATAATATAAAACTCTATCGTTTCATGTATCATCATGTTGTGCAAGGAGAACACCTAATGCAACTTTAGAAGTTGATATGTATAATAACAAAGGTTTCCCTTAGATGGCATCAAAACTAGAGGTGAAGCCAAATAGTCCTTTAGTTGTTGAAAGGATTTTTGACACTTCTCATCCCACCTAAATGTGACATTTTATGCAACAGATGCATGAAAGGTTAACACTTATCTATTAGTTGAGCTATGAAATTCCTAATTCATTAAATTTTTCCTTGAAGGCTATGCAATTAATTTAGACTAGTTGGAGGATGCATATTAATCATAGCTTTAACTTTAGTGAGATCCACTTCAATGCCTCTACAAGAAACAATATATCCAATTAATTTCCTAGAAGTTACAACAAAGACACCATTTTTCAATTCAATCTCATTTTAGATTATTCTAAGTTGTCAAAGATTATTGTAAGGATAACTAAATGAATCTCTCTTGTGATAGATTTTGCTAATAAATCATCTACATAATCTTTTCATCATATCAGGACACTACTATATTTGACTACAAATTCCAATGAATGTTTGGTGACATATCGACAAAATATTGTCAACTTACTGACACAACATTGATTTAAATTTTGTCGCTGGATTTTCATTGCTTTAATGACCAATTTTTATATGTCGAAACCATGACCCAACATCGCCGGGTCAACACCATGGAAAATGCTGCGTTGTTCACGCAGAAATCAACATAATGTCTCCATCTATACGCTGAAACTAGGACTCAACATCGCCGCTCAACATGGAAAAATGTTGGCGTGCTCCATCGCAGTCAACTTAACTTCGGCCCATCTATTGACATAAATAAACAAACATTGCGTAACACCTATTTATCGAATTTGCGGATGATTTATCCTCACACACCGATGATACAGCGAAATTACTCATCGCAAGACAAACATCATCGTAGAGTGAAGCCAACAAATCATACCGAGCAATTATGTCTTATTGGTGAATTACCATCGGTAAGAATTTCATCGTGTCTCATCGATCAGGCACAAAGAAGCATATCGGCAAAACAAGAAGCTATTGGTGTAAGTTTGAAAGGTTCTCCTGACGCTCCAAGTCATGCCGATGAGTTATGTTACGAAAACACCAAACGCTCATCCATTTTGATGAGGTGGAGCAAACCATCATTGCCATTACAATCTAAAAACTACGCCGTACAACAACCTCGCCACAAATTTTGTGGTTCGCCGGGCTACGGTGCGCATCGAAATTGCGATGAAACCCTGCAATTTTTTTTAAAAATTATTCATTCAAACATCTTCCCTCCCTAACACAGTTATATGAAGCCTTTTTACCCCTAAAAGTAATTGAATCTTCAGTTTTGAGGCATGATGCAAGACTGTTTTGAAGTTATTTTGTGTATTGGAGGCATTTCAAGACAACTTTCTTTGTATATATGGCCTAATAAGGGCTCTTTTGGCAATGTACAGTCAGTTTTATTGATGATTGTTCCTAACATTGAAGTTTGGGATTGTGGCATGTTAAAGATAGTGGGAATTTGGTCTCTAAATGTGTGTGAAGTTTGTGGACATGCTTTGAATTTGGAACGATGCCACCCGATACATGGGTTTGTTGTCCTACTAGTAGATTGGTGTGTAGATTGCTCATAAGATGTGAATCTATCAAACAGTGAAAGAATGGATGTTTTATGATGGGAACCTATCTAAATGTAATTAGTAAAGGTTCCTAAATGTGTGGAAGGAGTTTAGAAGATTAACTATTTGGAATTGTTAATTAGGGCAGGCTGGTTTCCTTGTGCAAAAATGGTAATTTGAATGTAGAACCTAATATTCTGATAAAATAGTATTTGAATTATGATCTAATGTTGCTTTATTGATGTTACAAATGATACCTAAGTATTTTATACAGGCTCGAAGGCAGGTTGAAGGACTTGATGTATTGAGCAAGGTGAATCCTATGTGGAAAAAGGCATATAGATTGCAAACCAAGGGCAAGTCTGATGGGTCAATGATTGGTGAGTAAGTATTTGTGTCAAGAACATGTTGTTCAAGCTGTTTGAGTAAGTGATGATTGGATTGTTGTTAATTAGCCTTGTAAAGTAAGTTGCTAAGATGAGTGGATTGGTACTTGTAGAGAGTATGGACTGATTTCAGTGATTCAAATCTAGTTATTGGTTGTTACAGACATTTTGATTGTGGATAAGTTGAATTTGAATCTGATAAAGGGTTTGAAATACTAATTTGGTGTTTGTGATGTTTGATAGCCTTATGGTTTCAAGAGGAATTGATGGATTTTTGGTGAATGAAAGTGAATTGTTGAAGTTTTGTGTATTTGATCTTCTCCTGATTCTGTTTGGGACTGAAGTTCCCTAATGATTGATTGTTTTGATATGATACTCTTCTTCAATGTCTTCTCTCATAGTGGAATAAAGTAAAATATGTTCTTAACATTTTATAGGAAAAAGTTAGTGTAAAGACAACATACAAGTATGTTGATGCCATCATTGAACTACACACCAAGCTCACAAATAAAAATAAGTATTATTTCCACAATGTATGAAGCCGACCTAATTACAATTGAGTTCAAATAGAAATTAAATCCACAATTTACGATTTCCAAATAGTACATTCTATTTTTGGTCAGTTGTGTGTGTGAGAGTGAGAAAGTGTGTGTGTGTGAGAAAGAGCTGAGAGAGAGAGAGAGGTCACTTTTATGATGGATCTCTAGCAAAATATGTGTGTGCTTTCTCATATGATACCTGAGAAAATAAAAATAACAGTTAAACCCAAACCAAAAACCAAACCAACAACATATAATACATAACTATATTAATTCTATCCAATGAGATTATTTTATCATCATTGCATGAAGCAGATGAAAGGTGATTACTCGGAGAAATCCATCCACTCACTTATTCCATTGGTCACTAAATAAGAGAATCATCTATAAAATTGCTACCCAAATTGAAAGGTGCCCCTCATATGGATCAAATGGCATGTAAGCAACTAGAGATGATTATTGGGAGCAACTTCAGAATCAATAACCTACCAAACAATGACATGACATCATCACTAACTACTCATCACATAGCGAATTGTGGATGATTTTAGCATTAACCACATAATTACAATATCTGTATGTTTAACGATTTAATACCAGCTGTGTTACAGGGCTCTCTCCTAGACCCCTCATACCTAGACCTAGTTTGAACCACATACCAGTCTCAAGCCAATTCTTGTGCTAAAATGGCTGGACTCTTCTCTTTTGTTTTTGCGCTACATTAGTACATCCCAAGTTTTTCTAATCCAAACTCGTATATCCCTAGGCACGGGATCCATCCGTGGATAGATTCCCCTACAAAATTTGTCATCTAGGGTAACATATGAAATGTGTTATAAATTAAAATAAGTATAAAGGGTAACATATTGAAGCAAAGAGTACTAATGAAAATCGCATAAGCTTAAAAGTGCAGCATAATGAAATATTGAAAAGTGTATTACCTTATTGAGCTTCTCTTTTTTTTAGAATAGTTTAATATTCTCTACATAATAGGGCCAACCACATGATGGTGGAAGCTCATTTGGCCCCTCCCCCCCCCTCACATCACTCTCAATATCCCATATCCGATCATATAACTTTAATAATTCATTCATCCATTAATAACATATAACATTCATTCATTAAAATATAACATTCATTCATTAACATATTCACATTCATTCATTAACATATAACATTCATTCCTTCAGTTTTTACATATTATCAAAAATATGGTTGTCAAAAATATCAGTTTTTAACATTCATTAACACATTATCAAAAATAATGATTGGATGCTTTTAATGCTATATCTGTCTCTCTGTTACTGTTAATGGTTTTGGGTTCCCTTCAAAACCTGTTTGTTCTTTAATCAAAAACATATTATCAAAAATATGGTTGTCATAATATGATTACAATCACTTTTTTTTGGTTTCTTTTTTGTAGCTAAAAATAGAAGAAGTGGAGTATCATTTTCTAAATCATTTTTCCCCCCTTCAATTGTTTTTCCCTCTACTCGTGATCTTAATGTATGCCTAGTTGTGTACTCACGACATGGAGGCCACTACAAGGGGGGTCTGCTACAATAACAAAGAAATGTTAAATTGATATGTTTTATTATTATTGTTACAAGTATTCATTAATTAAATGAACATTAGAGTGGTGCTCTTTACCTGATGGGGCCGCATCATGTTCCTCATCTTGTCTTATAACCTCATGCTCAACATGTTGAACACCCTCTAAATCCTCTAGAGTTGAAACATGAAAGGCTACATTAATTAATACACCAATTGCAATTAAATATGTTTAAAAGAACATTAGAGTGGTCCTCTTTACCTTATGGGGCCACATCATGTTCCTGATCTTGTCTAGCCTAATCATGCTCAACATGTTGATCATGCTCTACATGCTCTAAAGTTGAAACATGAAAGGTTACATTAATTAATACACCAATTGTAATTAAAGATGTTTAATTGTATTAATCCATACTACGTTTTGTATAGAACATGAATACATCCAGTACCAGGATGCACACCATGACCTTCATCTGTAGGTTGTGCTCCACCCTCACTAGACTGCATTCCAATGTCATGTGCAATATTATCATTGCTTGCTTGTTTAAAACAAATAGGAACATAATTACTTTATGGTGGAAATTAATATTGAATAGATTGCACAAGTATTCAATTTTAAATAAACTTCATTGAGTTTATTTACTTGTGTGTCGGATGCAGTGGAAGCTTGTGTTTTCCTAGTCAAGATTCTTAGGTGTTCATCCACGACTCCATAGCTTTGCTGGAAGACAATCTTCAGGTCCTCTTCTGTGGGAATTCTATTGAATTCAAAGCCCTGCATTTTTGCATAAGATCATGAATTTTACTTCTATGGTGTGATAAAACCAAAATTATTTGCAATTTATTATTTAGATGCAATATTTCATTTATTGATACTTACAATTTTGTGTGACTAATTTCAAAATAACCACCGAGGAGCCAAGTTTGTACTGCCCATGTTTTCTAGTCTTGCCTTTGTTGCCTTGATGTGTTGGGAGCCTATGAAAAATTTGAAATACGTTAGATTATGTAAAAAGAAAGAGTAATCAGTATATAATTACATTGTTGATAGTATCACATACCTTCCTTGGCCTGGTGGTGTCTTTCCTTTTTTCTTTTCAGCCTTCTCCTTTCCATCCGACACTAGGTCCTTCCACTCCCTCTCTGAAATCATGGAGGGATGATCGTACATTTTTTTCTTCTCTAAATGTGACCTATATTGGTCCCTCACATACTTTAGATAGGTACCATCTTTTAAGGACCTTGGTTGATTGAATGTTTATTATTGAACAACACAACTAAGCGGTTAATAGGCTCTGTCTTTAAATCTTGATTTTTGGGCATTTCCAAGTAATGCATTATGGTGTGCTCAGGAATATCTCAATGTAATATCATTTAGATGTTATAAAAACATCATTTCCCTACAAAATGATCATTGGGATCATTAGTCTAAAAAGAGTGATCAATAATTAGATTTCAATTGGATTATATATAATAATTAAAACATTTTAAAGTACCTAGGAGGCCTTCCTCTACATCTTTATGGGACCAAAATCCTCGGTCACCACAAATGTGACTGGAAATATTCCCATACTAGTAATATGGGAAGATCTAGGAAATGCTACTAAAATATCACCAGTACTAGTGGCCTTTGCATCCCCAGGTACATGTCCTAATGCATGTTTTGGCATGTGTTCACTGCCAGAGGGTGCACTACCAGATGCCTGCATGCTACGTGTTGCCAACATTTCAGTTGACAATATAGGCATGGATGATAGGGTTGGATGATGTGATGTATGTGCAAGAAGATCAGGATCAACACTTGTAGCAACCCCTACTCCCCGGGCAACACCTGTAGTACCCTAATCATGGCCAACATCATCATGAGGATGCAAAAAATCCTATAAAAACAACACATATTTTAGTTCATGACATAAAGGTACAAAATATAAAACCATGAATGAACTTATGTTATAATTAAAAGATCTCATGACAACTTACTTGCAAGTTTTGTTCTCTCTCAGTCAATATTTTAACTCTTTCTCTTATCTCATCTGTTTGAGGAACTAATCCATAAATAGTTAAAGCTTCCATAAAAGCTAAACTTAGCAGTAAGGTACCTCGTATTTTACCCTCCGCTTCTGGTTGTCTCGCAATACCTTCAACAGCTTGTCCCGCAGCAGTGCCTTGACCAATCCCAGGTCCAATAGAAGCAAGGCCTACGGATAATCCAGCAGCAATAACGGAAGCCGCAGAAATCAAAGGATTCATGGTAATCTCCTCTTAGGTTAATAAATGGTGGATAATATGATAGTTTTATCTATTGATTTGATTGTTCACGTTCAACTAGAGAACAATTTCTTTGAAACAACTAAACTCCAACGAAATGGTATTAAAAGTGATGATATTACCAAATAGGTCAATTCTCTACCCTGATATTATATTCTTTTTTAGATAAAATAGAGGCAGATGTTGATTCATTTATCAAATGAAATATTCTGCACAATAGTCTCTTTTTTTATGGTTATATCTAAATAATTATCTAGATATATATTAGTCTATATAGATGATATATGCATATACATATATGACACAATACAAACTATGTATATGTGTCCCTTCGAGGTCGAAAAATTCATTGTTCCACACCGGGATACATAGTTTACTAAACTAATTCCCATGAGTAAACCTATTCATTTTATTATGTAGATATGAATTGTTCTATTTATCAATTTTATTGATGGGATTAGTGATCCTAAATATTTTTTTGACTAAAATCTTATTAAATTCGAAATGGATATGAATTGAAAAGTTAGAAAAAACTGAGTCCAATTAATTGAATTAATGATGGCCCCCCATGGATTCGCCTATATAAGTTGCGGCTAGAGTTGCAAAGATTAGAGCTTGAATACCACTTGTAAATAATCCTAGGAACATTACACGTATAGGTACCACTAAAGGTACTAAGGAAACAAGAACGGCAACTACCAATTCGTCAGCTAATATATTTCCAAAAAGTCGAAAACTAAGTGATAGAGGTTTTGTAAAATCTTCTAATATGTTAATTGGTAAAAGTATTAGGGTTGGTTGAATATATTTACCAAAATATCCTAAACCCTTATGAAAGGATTTATTCATTGCATTTTTTGGGTCTTCATATCATATCCATAGGGTTTACTTGGAATATGCAATGTCATCATCTATTATAATGGTATTCACACCTCCCTATGGATGCTCTCCTCTACTACTGGTGCCTTTCCCTGATCATCTAACTATGACAAGAATATTAAAAACATTATCAAAATTAACCCAATTAACTTATGAAAAAAACATAATAATAAAACATTTTACTTGTATCTAATTTGTAAAATTACAATTAGGTAAACCTATCGGGTAGAAGTGCCTGAAGATGCATCATGATTTGTGCTCTAGGCCGGAGCCTTCCACCTATGATCAATGTCCCACTGTGACAAAAATTAAATATAAAAAAATATTACTGAAATGAAACCAATAGACTTACAAAAAACAATTTAATAATAATATGGTATATTGGAGTCATTAATTGGAAGTTGGATAAAATGGTATATAGTACATACCATCCCCATAGTAATTGTGTTTGTATATATGCAATTCAAATTGTAATCGATTAGTAACTCTTTCCTTGCAGTTATTCATTTCATCGCACATACGAATACACGGTTTCCCTCGCGCGCCTCAAATATGCAATTGGGTTGCTTATTTGTTGACCTAAGTTGTGTACTATTTATAAAACCTACAATATTCCCTAATGCTTTTGGCCTTCCATCAATGCACATAGCCACTCATTTATTTTGATCCTTATTTTTTAGCTGTATATAATTTGCTGACAGTGCATGCCTATGCATACTTTGTGTATATCCAGTTAATTTGCATCAATGGCTGGCAACTATAATAGGCTCTGACATACTCCATTAATTCAGTAACTTTGTTGTAACAGACCTTTATGTCGTCCATGCAAAATAGGCCCAAACCATGTAATGATGATGGTGCTATTTGATATATCCTCTCATTGACACAAAAAGTAGTGTTTATTGGAGGAAGTTCCTTGGGTACCCATTGTTTCCATAGATGTTTGTACCTCAAGGGCACCTCGATGTCGCCTATGCTCTCATCAGTAAAAACACTTGTGACCCCCTTGATGAGAAAAATTCCATGCATTTCACAGATTTTCTTCTAATATTTTGACCTCTAGTTGATCTCCCTCTTTTAGACCTACTAAATGTCTGCAGCTTTCCTCTTCTCTTCCTGAATTTCCCTCACTCGAGGAAGAAATATTTGAAAAATACCTATTTGGTGGTACCTGGACTCATAAGGATGTTGGATGAAGTACTTTCATGGTGGTGTGATCCCAAGGTATGGGGTTGGAGGATTAAAAAACAAGGTTGTCACTACTAGTCAAATGCATGTGGAGGTAACAATAGTTGTGAATGTATCAATAAACCTTGTAAGGGTCTGATGATCAGAGATCACTTGGTAAGCATGGGAATGGTTTGTAGGGTCACCAACCTTGTGTTTTGAAGCCTTTGGTTTTGGGAACATCTAGAGGAGTAATTTTCTTGTTTCTTGGAGGTTGAACCCAAAAATGTATCAGAGTTTCTTTCTTTCTTAAGAATCCAATTAAAGAGGATAATTGGGTCCCTCCCTATCCAACATTCTTTCACCATTTTCAAGACACCCACAACATCTATGAACCATTTATACTCTTCTGGAACTTGAAAAAAAAAGTACACTTTCATTAGTGTTCTCTTTCAGGATTTCCCTAGTGCTGGCATCTATCCTATTCTTTTGGAGGTCTGGTTGAGTTAGTGAAATATTCAAAAGTTTTTAATGGATCCTTGTCTTTTTTTCATCTCTTGTATTGGTGTAGGAGCACCTTGGCATAATTAGGCCTCTATGAAGCAATGTTTTGAAATTTGATTCGTTGTTATTGTTCCTACTTTGTAAATCACGTTATTAGAGTCATGTTTCATATATTTGAGGTCATGTTGAGGTCATTTGGTGTTTATTAAGTCCAAAAGTGCAAAAATGAAAACATTGTAAAAAGTTTCCAACTTAATAAAAAATGAAATATTAAGAGATGAAGAGTCATTAGGGTCAGTTAGAGGTAGTTAGAAGGCTAAAAGTCATTTTTTTTCCTTTAAAAAGGTTCTTGTATCTTTTAGAACTTTGAGGGTGGTTGAATAAAGAATAAGTTCAAGGAAAATCTTTGATTTTTAATCATTTTTCTTCAGAAACCTTGCATTTCTAGGCATTGTACAGAATTGTATGGCCTTGAAGGCATGGTAGAATGGTTGGATATGGTAATAATATCAATCACCTTCTAGTTACATCAAAGTTCATGCATTTTAGTTAAGTTTTGTGTGAGTTATTGTGGATTTACTTCAGACTACTAAAACCCTCAGTTAGGGTAAGCAGAGACATAAATAATTATGTTTCTTCTTTATTAATTGGTGGAATCTTCTGGTTTCTTGTGAGATTATCCTACTATGAATGTTCTTTCATGTTTCAATGGATTTAGGGAAAAATAATAAAGATAAGATGCGAGGGAATGAAGTTTCTTGACTGAAAAACTATGTGTACAGTCTATGAATAGAGTAATTATGAAGGTTAAGCCCTTAGGATTTTGTGAAAATACTTTGTAAATGGACTTTGATGCTTTGAAGTGACTCCCACACATAGGCCTATCAACAAAGCATCATGGAGCCAAAAAAACACCATCATTGTGTCTAGAAGGGTAGGGAAACAAAAAAATACCTTTCATTTTGTCAATTTTGATAACTTTGATTTTTTAAAATTTTTTGAATTTTTTTGACCATTGTAAAAAAAATTAGCAGAGGCCAATCTGCCCTCTTCCATTGTGCAATTTTGGGTTGACATTTTCTCTTTCGCATGATTTTGGCCATTTAAAAATTTTGGCCTATTGGGCCTTTTTGAAGGATTATTTCTCTATTTTATTGTAAGAATTTTGTAGCCTATATAGCCTATTTGCAGGATTTACATCTTTCCAACACCTAGTTTTTGGCACTTTTTTGTCACATATTGGCAATGGTTTGTCTGTTATTATTGATTTTCTCAATGGAAAATTTTTGAAGGCCCAGATCTGTGCACATCATGCGGCCTCCAAGTGACCTATAGTCTTGGTATCCAATCTCTATGGTTTGAGTATATCTCCCATTGGAATGTTGATATGTGACAATTATTTTTGATCTTTGGGTAGGCTTTGTCAATTGGTGAAGGAAAGTAAATCTATGGTGATAGGTTTTTCAATGGGACATTGGCTCGAATTGACCAAAATATAGCATGCAACACCTCGATAGGAACAAACAGAGTCTAAATCACTGTACTTGCAACAAGATTTCTAAATGTGGGGGGAAAATGACTTACAATCATTGTCCCTTGGTTGATTTTCCCTTTCTGAGTGCCCTCACCTCTCGCTCTGGCTTTCCTCCCGCCAAATGGTTCCTAGTCTTCCTCCTCGACTCAATGGCCTTGCAACACTCATCTAGTGAAGTCTCACAACTCTCCACTCAGGGGCTGGATGCAGTGGTTCTCGGTGCAACTCTCTAGTTAGGGTCTCGGTGCAGTATGCTATGTCGTGCTCCTGCATGCGCAGGGCCAAAATTCAAAATATATAGTTTATATATATGCTATGTCAACATATAGTTTATATACAAAATATATATGCTATGTCAACATATAGTTTATTTTATTTTCTACAAAATATATTTTTTGTATGGTGGCTTGTTGAGCTTATATAGTTGGTTTTCTCTTTCTTTATAATTTGTGATGATTTATTTCCTATGACATGATTGAATATTATCTATAGTCCTAGTGATTGTTAAAAAGGCTTATGATATGTGATGTTTAATCATGATGGATGTCTAAGAATCAGTGATTGAAATACTACTTGACTAAATATTGAGCTATCTAATATTTTGTCATTTAAACATCATGGAAGAAATGCTTGCAATCAATGTCATATTAATGTAGCCTACAAGGTTTCTTTTCCTAGTTTTTTTTTCTCCTATTCTTGTTATGACTTTTTTTTTTACATTGGTCTATTACAATAATGGGGAGCATATCTAGTGAATCAATTCTTTCAATCTCTTTGATTCTTATCCTTGTGCATAACGATTTTTCTTCTATCATATGATTCATTGATTGTTGGTTTAAAACACTCATTACAACTAACATGGATATGAATTATGATGTGGGTATGAGAAGGGATTGTTGAATATGAAGGAATGGTTTGGGAAAGTACTCCTTAATCCAAATGATTCATTTTGTTGTCATGGAATGTATTAAGAGACTTTAAAATTAATATATTCAATCTAGTTAATATTGACACATATAAAGCATGCCAAAGGCACTTCAGAGATATGCTATGGCATAAAGAAGATTGTTAAGGTGATGTCAAGTCTTGATCCATTAGGGTAGGAAAACATAGATGCATTGGTACAAAAGGTTCCATTCAACTTGGAAATAGATAATTCTTGTGGACATCAAATATGCAAATGGTTAACAATTTTAACATAATATCATCATGTTAGTCCTTTGCAAAACATTAGATTTGAAATCCCTATGAAATACTTGACTATAATGAAACATGCAAATTAGATAAACAAAGATAATCAAATGTAAGCATATAAAAGCATAGTCAAAACTCTATTCCATAGTGGATTGGTGTCAC
>VDFB02173695.1:0-27714 GCA_007258455.2 Sequoia sempervirens
AAAGATTTTAAAAGCTGTCACCTTTGATGAAAAGTGACCACCGCATGCTTGATTATGGAAAGCTTCCAGCAAGCGCCGTTGTTGATCTTTGGTAACACACAACAAGAATGTTCCGTCAAGGCCCCGCTTGTACAAAACATTGCTGATGATTATATAATTCTGCGCCTTTAGCTTAAGCGTTCTCCTTTGTTGCTTGTTCAGGTGATTTGGACAATCACCGTATGTTAGGTAATACCATATCTCAGTGAACCATTCTCCCGAAGATTCAATCAGCAAGACCATTGGAAGGTCTTCTTTAACTTCAGGTTCAATCTCAGGTATACCTTTGGCTTGAAGTTTCTTATCACCATCTTCCGCCATCAACTGACAAAGACCTCTCCCGCGAACGAGTTTGGTTGGCTTGATCTCCAAGTCATACTCTTGTACCTTTGCGACCCAGTTTCCTCTTTTGGAGCCCATCTCCTGTTGAGTTAACACGCTCTTTACTGCTGGATCTGTGACATACACAACGGTGTGAGAATTTAGGATATAAAATCTGAAATTCTTTACAGCTCGAACCACCGCATAGGCATTCTTTTCAATCTGAGAGTATCTTGATTCGCTGTCCTTGAAACTGCAGCTCATGAAAGCTATTGGAGATTCGATTTCTTCATTTAACTTTTGTGTCAGAATGGCAGACAGAGTATACTCTGATGCATAACAATAAAGGATAAATTCCTTTTCAAAATCAGGACGGACTAGTACTGGAGCTCGACTGATGGCTTCTTTTATCGCTGCGAACGCCTTCTTTCCTTCTTCCGTCCACTTGAAAACTGTCTTCTTCTTCATCATAGCAGATATATCTTTAGTCAACTCAGAAAAATCTGGTACAAATCTTCGTATGAAATTTACCTTACCAAAGAAAGAGTGTACCCCTGTTCTGCTTGTTGGAAGAGACAAACTTCGGATAGCTTCAACCCGGCTTGGGTCAATTCGAGTTCCCTCCTTGGAGACGATGTGGCCAAGCAACTTGCCTTCCGTCACCGCGAAGATAGACTTCTTAGGATTCAATGATATTTTATGATATCTGCATCTCTCGAAGACCTTCCCTAGATGTGAAAAGTGATCTTGTCTTGTCTTCGAGAAAACAGTGAGGTCGTCAAGATAGACAACTATTACTTTATTCTTCAAATCACCAAATGCCAAATCCATGGCTCTTTGAAATGTAGCACCGGCGTTGATGAGGCCGAAGGGCATTCTTTCATAGGCAAACGTACCCCACGGGGTTGTGAATGCCGTCTTGAGTTGATCTTCCTCAGCCACCGCTATTTGATTATAACCAGAAAAACCATCCAATAAAGACAGCATCTCTGAACCGGTAACCGTCTGTAAAGTGTGCTCCATGATCGACAAAGGATAATTATCCTTAAGCGATGATTGGTTCAGGTTCCTAAAATCGACGCAAATTCTGATTTCTCCGTTCTTCTTGCGCACAGGAACTATATTCGACACCCAAGTGGAATGATGGATCGGAAAGATGATCTTTGCATTCACCATCTTCTGGATCTCCGCGTAGATGGTGTCTTGAATCCGCGGATTGTAGTGTCTTTGCTTTTGCCTGAAGGGCTTTGCTTCAGGTCGAAGAGGAATTGTGTGAGACAATTCTCTTGGTGTAAAAACTTTTAAATCTTCATATGACCAGGCGAAGACATCTCGGTATTGCTGGAACAAAGAAATGAACTTCTCGCTCTCCTCTGCCGTGCAGCATGTACCTAAATTAACAAGCTTGGGCTTGTCAATTGTACCAATATTGACTTGTTGATATTCGGCAGAAGTTCTGTCACTTGAATTTCTCTGATCTTGAATGTATCTATCATGCCTGTCAAAAATATTCTCCAAGGAAACTAAACCCTTGGGAATTTTATTTCCTTTCAACTGGATTATGCTGGATTCTGGTTCTTCTGGAACTTCTTTATCTTCAGCAATCTTTGGCGTATCAGAAACTTCTGTTATTGCTTCTCTGTGAGTAGATGAACTGCCTTCAAAGAACAATTCCTTGAAATTATCTCCCGCAACGAAACTCTGTGTGTTCATCTTCGTTTAAGAAGAACTGCCAATTATCGCGATTTAATCGATGCAGCTGGCTTGTATGTCAATTAACTGGTAGCGACGCGTCTGGCGAAAGGTGATGAAAAGTGAAGAAATTTCGATACCCAGCGAGGCGAATTTTACTCTGCTATTTCGAGGGCGTGGAATGTATACGATATCAAATCGCCAGGGCAATCTATTGCATTCACACACCCTATTTTTACCTATAATGCCGAAGACGATGCGCTCCTCACGTTGGTCTCGACTGCTTTGGCAAACAAAAATACCTTAGGCTTTAAGGTGTTTATTGCCCATACCTTTTGCATTCTGAGACCTGGTAAAGCGCCTCCGCCATTCTGCCGTATTATTTGTACATTCAAATTGCAAGCGGTATGCAAAAGGATATAATTGTCCTTCAGGAGAAATTATCACAACTCCTGCTCCTGAACCAGCAGTGGAACAACTCCCATCGAACTGTAAAGTCCACAACTTAGGATCATCTGCTGATTTCTCTACGATGCATGCGACCTCTTGACTTTCTTCAGGAACCTCCGACAGCATGGCGTAAGTACCAAGACCCGTTTCTTGATATAAAACTTGAGCTTGAGGATCTTGAGACTTCACGACCGCAAATCGAGATTTGGGTTCTGGTTCCAACTTGAAAGTTCCTTTCTTTAATGGAATATTTGCAGAAGACCAATCCATCTGAATCTCTCCACCGAGGTCCTTGCAAAAGCTTCTGCTTAATAGCATCCCGTAGCTAACTGGAATGTCAGCTACTAGGATGGTCATCATGATTTTCTTTTCAGGACAAGCCGCCAACCTCACTTGAGCATCTTTTAATTGACCGACCAACGGCACCGACTTGGACTCCAGTGAGTAGCATTTGTCCTTTGTCTTGGTGCACGAAAGTCCTAGAGCATTCATCACTTGTAGAGGCATGACGTTATCGGAAGCTCCGGAATCGATGATACAATTGCTTAATTTGTAACCTCCTATATATAGAGAAATATAGAAGGGCTTAGGCTTGTCTTCCGCCGAAACGGATGATTCGAGCAATGTGGGCTGCTTGGTAGGTCCTTTCTTCACAAATTTGAGAAGTCGGTCCACTTGCTCTGGATGATCTTGGAGATACTCTAACTGAGAAATCTGCACTTTGTTCTTCATTAATGAATCTACAATATCAAAATTTGCTGAGGACGAACCTTCAGCAACTGCTTTCATGTTCTCTTGAGAAGATTTAATATTTGAAGTAGAAGCTACTTCTTTTTCTTTGTCTTTTGATATCGTCAACCTCTCTTCTTCTTCTTTGTGTGCCCTCAGATGTTGAGCTCTGGTGAACACAGGAGTCGTATGATTCTCAGGATTAACTGCAAGAGAGTACTGACAAATATCTTCTTCTTGTTCTTCAAAATCGGGTTCACTTTCAAAGTAGCCCGTTGCGGAGTCGCCATCGAAGTTGTCCGATTGAGGTAAGACAACATTCGAACTTGGAGTTGGAACGAAACTTGGTGCAGGTGCAGCTTCGGCATATCCCATTATCTCGTTCATTCTGACATTTTCAGGGCAAGATGTGCCGGCATGTTTAGTGGAATCATGAAAAGAGCAAAACACAGCATTTTGTGTATTGTCGGCCGCTTGCCTTGGTGGAGGTGGCCCTCGTGGCTTGTAATTGTTGTAAGGCTGAAAGTTATTCCTCCTTGGCTGATATGGCTGTTGAGGTTGATAAGGCTGCTGTGGTGCGGGCAAGGCAGGTGGTGGTGCAACTTGAGCAAGAGGCGTCGGCTGAAGTGGCAATTGCCTCTTGAGAATAGTTACTTCATTTGCAACCCTTTGAAGTAATGGATCAGCAGAACTTTGAACCAAAGGTCTAATAGCATCTCCTCTGATCTTTCCTGAGGTGATCATGTTGTCTTCAATTTCTATTGCACCTTGTTGTGCTTCTCCCAGCTCCGTCTCATGCGCCGATCTTATGATAAAAGCTATCTCTGATGGAAGTGCGTTGATGAAACTGCTTAACAGGATCTCAGGCGATGGATTGAGTGTATATGAAAGACGAGTAACCAGGCGGTTAAACCTTGCTACGAACTCTCTCATTGGTTCATTGTCCTCCTTCTTTGAATTGGAAAGTCGAGCGAACAACTGGTGGCTATCTTCAGCTGGTTTGAACCTCGCGAGAAACTTTTCAGTCATAGTATTCCAGTTGGTTATGCAACCGGGCCCCAAATGATTGAACCATTCGGCAGCAGCTCCCGCGAGTGTCTCAACAAAGAGACGTACAACAACATCTTCATGAACTACATGCAAAACAGCGCAAGCCGTTGAAAAGGCTGAAAGATGATCATCAGGATGTTGACTTCCATCACCTTGGAAACGCGGAAAGTGCTTTCTTGACCCTTTAGGCAATTCGTGATTTGCCCCTAAGGCCAAAGGTCCAATATTGTCACCCCAAGGCAGTGGGGGACCTCTTCTCCGATTGCGATTGTTGTTGTCATCGTTGTTGCGGTTATCACCCATTGCTTCGGATTCTTCTTCTTTGAACACAGGTACGGTGTTGAATTCAGGTACTGTGTCGGATGACTCTCCAACTTCTGTATGATGCGTATGTGGAAGGAAAGTATCTTCTTGGAAGAGCGGATTTGTTCTTGTTCTCCTCCTTGTATAGACTATGTAAGCCAGGATTGTCTAGTCCCACGCGGGTGGTGGCAAGACAGGTCTCTCGGCTGCAATATCGGCTTTCTCTTCCTCTTTGTCTAGAATAGCAGCAGCGTTTCTCCACTGAGCAGGGGTCTCCTTCTTCTCAAAGATGAAACTTCTCAGGCTGCTGATAATGTCCACTTCCTCTCCTTCAATTATCTGGAAACTTGGCTGGATAACTGGAGGTGTAAGATCAGGTTGTTGAATTGGAGCAGTAGGACGCCAGATGGTCATAAACCGTGACATAAAGCCTAAGCTTTCTTTGTTGTTTAAAGCCTCGTGCCCCACGGTGGGCGCCAGAAAACTGTTGGCGTTTAAATTCGCACCTCTGGAATGCGGATTTGAAAACGGACAGCTATGCACAGATAAACTGCTCTTCAAATTAGGAGGGGAAGCTCCCTCTTGCTGATGGTGTTTGAAAGAAAGAAAACTAAAACTAAGTTGCCTATCTTTTTGGATCAGCTTAGAGCACAAGGTTTTTTAAACACAAACGCCACAGCTGAGATTTTCTGATAAGAAGTTCAACTACGACTAACTTAAACTAAAGACGTTCCTAGCCTCTCAAGTAGTAGCAGAGCAAGAGAAGTTAGAAATTAACAAGGTAGATTCTCTGACAAAAATACTTTAATAATCTCTCTCCCAACAAACACCTACACACTTCACTGTAAGCTGAAATAAAGATCATGAAAGCATAACATAGATAACGGAAATCTGAGATTTTCGACCAAGGCAAAAGAGGCTCATGATTTTATTACTCAAATCTCTGAAACAAAGCTCACTTCTAACATGCCTTGAACAATAAATTGCAGCTAAAGAGGCTTGCAAACTTATTCTTAACACAGTAGAAAACAACAATCACACTAACTCCTTGTTGGCTAAAGAGGCTCAACAATTTGCTATCACAACACAATTGAGCTGGCCCCGAGATAACAACTTGCTGCAATGGGCTCCCAATTTACTTCCGCTTCTTCGTTTTAGCACAGAGGTGAGCCCGACTAACTGAATAACAACTAACGGCTAAAAGAGGGCTTCGGCGGTTTGTTATTATAAGCAAATAACAGCGTTCAACACAAAGGGAGTGGTGACCTTTGAATAACAACCTAGCATTTCTAAAAGGGGCTTCGGTAGGTTTGTTGTCGCCAATATGGATTAAAGAAACTAAATGAGCAAAGGCTCTTATTTATAGAGAGGAGGAGTAGGGAACCCTAAAATCTCCTTGCTTTCACAATCTAGGGCTTGCTTTCGACCAAGCAAGCACAATACTAAATCTAGAAAGAAGCCCTAAAGCGGAAAAGCGGGAAACGCCAACTATTACATCTTATCTTCTTTCTATCCTCAAAGAATGGATAAGGATTATTCCAAGAATAGAAAGAAAGCGGGAAAGAAAGCTTCTAGAAGAAAGCTGCTTTAAAGCTCGATCACATCCTCTAGGAAGTTTGAGACTGTGTCCCGGTTCGGTGCATCTATGCCATCAACAGCAAAACACCGCTTTTCAAGAATATCTTTAGCATCTGCAATGGATCTCAGGAAATCTTCAACCTCATTGGCCGCTTTATTGAACTTTGCTGACATCACTGAAATATGACCTATCCTTCCGCCAACTGGATTGCAACTATGAACAACACTTTTATGTTTCCTTTCGTTCACTCTGGGCAATCTTCTTGCTGTATTTGTCTTTATGCATATTCCACATCTTTTCACATTCATCCCTTGAAAGAGTTACACTTTCAGGCCACGGGGGAATGGAAAAACACTTTTCAACCATATCAGGCTTTAGACTGCAAATCAACCTACCATCTGCTGACTGGATCTCCCTAGTACTTGGTTGTATTAATGTAATGCTGAAAGCGGTGCAGACTCAAAGAGGCTCTGGCTGATATAGGAATAGGCGGCGCGAGGAGTTGAATGACTGATTGATTGAAGTGTTACTGCTCTCTCAAAACCATTAGGTGAACAGAAGCTTGACATGATGCAAAGTGTCTCAATTTGTTTGATATAATTAATGAAAAGTGCTGGTCGGACTTGAAACATTGAGGTGTACTCCATTTAGGAAAACTCGAAGAATATTTGTAAGCTTCGCCTTGGATTGAGACCGTCTTATTACGAATTTCTATTTTTTAGAATGCTGATTTTTGTGCTTCAACGGACGAATTTTTTGAGAAATTTTTCTGAGATATGGGTTTTGTTCAGAATGGCGATACAAGACAATCCAGATCGTCCGTTTTTGAAAATCTTGAATTTTGACTGAAAAAGCAGCAAACCCTAATTTCTTCAATTTTTCCCCAAAAAAGCTGGCATCTGGGTTTTGTTCAGAATATCGTTAGAAATGGACCCAGTTGATTGAAATTGCAAAACCCTGACGTTTGATCGAAAAAGCAACCAACCCTAGGTTTTGAAAAAAGCTGCGATATGGAGTTTTCTTGAGCTGATTAAGGAAAGGACGGATGGTTGAATTTTGAATGCGAGGTTTTCAGCGACGTACAGATAAAGGAACTTGCTGCAGCAGTAGAAGTTCTTGAAAAATTCTTGAGGAAGATAGGAGCAAAAAGACCGGATGGTGAAAGAATTGAAAGCCTTGGCCTTGAAAAACTTGATCTTCTGGACAAAAGCGAGAAGAACAAGGGGTTTAGCATGCTTGCTGGTCTGAAAAATCTGATGTAAAACCGGCAACTATGAATTCTTTAATCACAAAAATTTCTCAAACTTGCTGCTCCAACTTTCTCCTCTGGATGCTACCTGCAAAAATAATGAAAAATACATTGAAAAGAAGTGTTAAATAGACTTAGGTTTTGATTTAGGTTTTGCTTTTTTTTCTGCTTTTATTTCAAAACCCTAAATCTCATCTCCAGTTTGGACGCCATCCTCTTCCTCTTCTTTCAAATTTTGAAAATCTTGAAAATCTCAAAAATCTCTAAGGCATGGAAATTTGGGCGCCTTTCTCCAAGAGGGGCGCTCAACTTCACCAGACTTCGTCAAAATTTCCACTTTTTCAACTTTTCTCCATTTTAACACGCCACTTAATGCTGATTTCGTTAGGCAGTTGCGGTAGGTGATTGCTTCTTGGGCCGGTTGATTCTTAAGAAGGCGTTAAAGGCACCTCACCGCTAAAAACTTGATTTCGACCTCGAGATTCACGGGGAGGCTTTTCCTTCTAGGGGCGCTCAACTTCTTCAGTGTTAGCCATTTTCCTGATTTCCAAGCTCTTCATTAGCTTCTCTTCTACAGATGATTTTGTTAAATCTTGAGCTCCGGGCGTCGGATTGCTGAATGGCTGTGCTCATCGCGAAGCTGACGGAGAATGAAGAGGGGTCCTCTGGAGATACGTTTGTCAAAAAGTGAAATTTTACCCTTCAAAAGGTTGGGCGCCTATCTTGACTGGGGGCGCCCAGTTTACCAACACTTAGTTTATTTTTTGACTTTTTTCACTTTTGCTTTTGGATTTCTCTTTTCAACTCTCATTGGACCCTCTGTTCAGCCTTTTGAATCTGATGATTGCGAGCTCTGTTTGTCGTGCTGAATAGCTCACTGCAAAGCCAGTTGAATTCTGAAGGCATCCCGTTGTAACTTCGACTGCAAGTTCATCTGTTTGCACCCTTGAAAAGTTGGGCGCCTTTCTCTTCTTAGGGCGCCCAGTTTCTCCAGACTTAGAAAAATTCTCAATTCAATCTTCTTCAAGTTTCAGATCTTCATTTTATACCTCCACTTTGACTTGAATTTGCTGGAGACTGGATCGTCGGATGCTCTGAAGGGGATATCCATCGCGAAGCTGACTGAAAACTGAACAACTTCTATTGGGGATCCAAACCCTAATTCACTCATCTGGTGACCTAAAAAGGTGGGCGCCTTTCTTCAAGTGGGGCGCCCAAACTTAGCAGTGTTAGAAAATTTTCAAGACTTTTCAACTTTCCTTCCTCGATCCTCGTGCATGTTCATCATTTTACCTTCTGCCGGAAGTTTGAATGCTAACATTGATGCCTGGCAGTCAGATGACCTTCATTGATGACCTCGGAACTCCGGTCATAAGCGGTAAAGTGAATAAACGGTAGGGAAAAAGGAATTATTTTAAGATTAAAGGCGCACCGGCTGATCACGGACTCATTTTGAGCCAATCAAAATCGTTCGGACCACTGTCGGACCAACTTTCTATTTTTAGAAATTTTCTATTTTTAGAAAATTTTTGCCGATTATCCGTTCAAAGAAACCGAGAAAAACCAGAAAAGCGTTACTATTTCGAGAAAATTTCTAAAAATAGCAGTTTTCCTAAAATTTAGGGATGAAAAACTGAGATCTGGGTTTTGTAGGTTAAGCTGCTCTTAGCAGACCCAGATCGTCAGAAATTAAAAAAATTTGTGTTTTAACCCTCCATGCAAGACATGCACACCCAAATTTTGACCTTTTCGACTGTTTTAACAAGACTTTTACTCATTTCTTCAAAATGTCTAAGTGTAACAAAAATTTTAATTTTGGGGTACAACACAGTACTACTGTGCAGCTTACAATATGATGAAGAATGCTTGCAAGATCAAGGATTAGAACTCTTCAAATTGATGCAGTAGTAAATGTGTCCTCCACAAGGCTTAATATAACTTCATAACATCATCCTTTCACTAAAATGCAAATTACTTAAATCTGATGTGACAGACCAGCAGCTTAATATGCAAAACCAGCACCCCTTAGACTCACAAAAATGCACTTTTCTCACTCATTACTAACTCTATTGACTTGAAATCAAATGCATAGCACCCTTAAGAAGATGGCGACCAAGCTTGGACAACAAAACCCCACCAAATAACCTTTAATATTTTTTGACACAAATCCCAAGGAGCATCAAATGGTACGGCCCTCTAAGAAGGGCGATTTTCCCTTATAAAATCCAACTCACTCAAAAAATTTGAAACTTGCCAAGAAGGGTCACCCCTATCAAGGAAACACAATGTTTAAATACCCAGAATGAGAATAATTTTATTTTCTGATTTATGAATGAAACTACAGATTCAACATTGATATCAACAACTCTAGCAAATGACATGAAATGCAAATAACTAAACTCCAAATGACAAAACAACACTACAATGCAAAACCTCACTAAAAAAGTCCTCTCAACTACTACTAACTCATCACTAGTTGCTGTTTTGCAAGCAAGAAGCAATGCCAAGGCTAGGAGGCATTCATTCCTCGAAGCGATCCAGTACCATTCCGGTAGAGTAACATTACTGTAGACATAAGATATCCAAGTGAGGACCCAAGGCTTCCTTTTATAAGTTTGAGAAGACCCTCCAGAAGCTTCTAGAAACCCTAATTTTCAAATTTGAAATAAACCCTTTTCCCTCCAAGAGAAGGCGTCCCTTTTCAAGCTTTCACTTTTTTGACTTTTATTTTTAATTCACCTTTTCAAGAAGTAGGCGTCCAAATTCAAGCTTCATTTGACTTTAATAAAATATAAAATCACCTCCATGAGGCGCCCACCCATGAAGACCCACTTTTTAAAACAACATCAAGTGATAAGACTAGGCCAAGGGGATATCATAACATTAAAATATAACATTATTTTAATAAAATGAACTTATCTCTCCAAAATGCATCCCAAGGCCAAAATTGAACAACCCAACTGAATCAACTGAAGAGGAAAGCTATCTATGCCGAGAATGACAGGACCACTGCCAAAAATAGAATTTACTAAAAATAGTAAATTCCTGAAGGTGCTTGGAAAGCCAAGAAAATCACACCATCGCGAAGCTCTCTGAAAACCCAGAAAGAATCCGCAAATCAAACACCAGTTCACGAGCAACAACAACCCCCAAAACAGGAAACCCTAATTCCAACCTCTGAGTAGCCTATGGGTCTCCGGAATAGGCCAATGGTCAACTGAAAAGATCATGCTCGAGAAGGGGACATTACATGTTGCGATTCATTAAGGCTGCGATTCCATTCTCTCCACCAAAGTTGTGAAGAACCTTGCTGGTTCTAACTCTGCCCCTGATGCTAAACTGTATTGTTTTTGTGTTTTTGCTTTTTTTGATGAATTTTATACAAAAAATAAAGAAGTGCGGCATGCAAGAAACAATACTAAAACTGAATAACAAGTAATAATAGAGTAACTGCAATATTATTAAGTATTTGACAATTGCTACAAGTAAATTGCAAACAACAAACGTACCCAAAAATCCTCAGATTAATTAAATAAGAAAGATCTGGTATATGCCAAGCAAAAATGATGAAACTAGTGAAAATACGACGCCCCACCTCTAGATGATGATTTCTCCACACTGAAACTGGATCAGAAGCTTTGATGAAGCTAGGCGTCCAAGATGGAAACAACAGAAGGCCCATAAAGAAGGTGTTTTAGCCTCCCAGATCACACGCCCCAGCTAGTGCAAACACAGCTCCCAAAGATGAAGTACGGCCAGCAAAGAGGAATGTACGACCAACTTATTGAATGCTCTAGAACTATGAATGAAGGTGCCACAATCTAGTTTGACCTTTCCTTATTGTAAACTACAAAGAAACTGATGAATTAACCCACTGCAAGCACAAATGGACTCCTGAATGAAGCCTTCTTAGAAGCAATAATTCAGCTGGTATTTCATAGCCTCACAATCGCAGATCACTGAAGAATTTCCATTCTCCAATGGTGAAAATCCTCTGAAACCCTTGTCTCAACATAAACTTCAAAGAAGCCAGAAAGAGTAAATGTCAAATGCTCATAAATTGAATGAGGTTGACTTTCTCCTTTGCCTTCTTATATTCTCCCAAAAAGGCATGATTTCCAATGAGATTAAGAAAATACATTTAAAATGTATTTAAATGTTTGATACCCCTTTTTATTATGTAGAAACCCCTGTTCTCACTTTCTCTGAAACTGCTTGTTTTTTTCTTGTTTTTGAACGTTTTTGGTTTTTTTGTGGTTTTGCATGAACAAATGGAAAATGCGATTTTGAAAGAAAATGATATAAAATCTCTAACAAATACAATAAGGGTAAATCTAACATAAATAGACTTTGAAAACCATAGCTAATGATTGTATTATTTTTCCACAGCTATTACAATGATCGATCTCTGACATGCAAACAAGATAAGACAAAAATATCAGATTAAAACCTGATTTGCAGCCACCTGGAGAAAGCTTGAATAGTACGGCCAGATCTCTGTAATGCTTTTCCCCTGCCTGAATCTGTCTGGAATACATCCACTTGCTTGGGCGCCACTTCTGGTGAATGAAAGGAGCTGAAAGCAAAGGCGTTTTTGATCCTGAAGCAAGGACGCCTTCTTCTGAAGATGGTACGGCCTCCTAACAACAGTAGATTAAAAAGTACGACCTTTCTTGATTTGTACGGCTCTTGATAAATGAGTCCAGATCTGGGCAAATGGACGCCTAAGGATGAAGAACCCCCTGCCGGATGGCTTCCAAGCTAAAAACCTTGAATGATGCAACCTCTGAATAATTCTATGATAACCTCTGAATGAAGCTACCTCTCTGAAAGCAATAAATCAACTGATATTTCACAGCTTCTGAACTGCAACACTGAAGATGGCTCGTTCTCCAATGCCTGAAGACAACTGAAACCCTTGGCTCCGTTCTCTGGAAGAATACTTGATCAAAATTCGATTTCATAACATAATGAGCTCTTCACAATGAAAATTGCTTATATTCTCAAGAGGGTCGACTTTTTCCTCAAAAGGCATCATTTAAATAAAAGTTGAATTTTAACTTTTAATTTTTCAATAGTCTCGACGCACTTTTAATTATAAAATATAATTGAAAAGTAGCCCCTCTTCAATGTTGGTCGACCCCTTTAGAAATCACTTAAGTTATAATATTAAATAATATTATAACTTTATAATATAAGCTTCAAAATAATTAATATCTAATCTGACCATTAAATATTAATATCTTCCTTAAAATACGTCCGATTAACGAACCGTCTGATGCTGGAGAATAAGTGATTGAATTTTCACACGATCAAACCATACTGCTAAAAATAGCAGGGGTGCTCCGCTGAGTGACTTAACTTACTAAAAATAGCAAGTCAAGCAAATGATGTCCGAACGACCTCGAACGAAAGCCAAACTGTATGATTCTGACAATAGGAACCAAACCAAGCCTCGATCAGACCCTCTATCCACTCTATCAGCCTACAAGGGTCACATAATAGGCTAATCCTGCTCACTGAGAGATGTCAACTGGAAGGGGACATGACATATTACTTTCTCAACTTGGGCGTACCATTTTAGCAAATATTATAATCTCACTTTATAATATTTAAGTGGCTTTAATTTTTATAAAGTCAAATTATAAATTTATAATATCCCCATAAGTTAATTAAATAACTTAACCACTAAAATATTAATATCTCCCTCAATACTCAGTATTTTGACGTGTCGTCAGAAGCTGGCAAACACTGATCTGCAAAGGCCTGCACTGAACCCAATAGTGAATTGAAGGAAATGGAAATGACAATACCCTCCATTCATTGCCTCTGAGAACCCCTATCCAAACATATTAGCCTACGAGGGTCCAAGTAATAGGCTAACCCATTTGCTACTGATACTGACTAGAGTGGGGACATTACAAAAGGAAGTGATCCTTGTGGAGGCAATATTAAATATAAAGGCAACGATTATGTGAGGGAGGAGGGGAATGATAATCATAAAGAGCAGTAATTAATAATCACCGAGTAGTTAGAAACTTCGATTAGAATAAAGGGGTGTGTCCTTAGAGAAAAGGATATCACTTGGGGATGTGTCCCCTCATCTAAATAGAAAGTTATAAAAGGCAGAAAGGGGGAATAATAAATGGGAGAAAAGATCATAGAAGAAAGCATGAGAAATATAAGAATAAAAGAAAGCAGATCTGCTAAAGATATAAAATGGGGAATCGATAGGCATGCTTATGTTTTTATTATAATATGTTCATAATAGTAGTAGAAGAAAATTCCCCCCCATTATCTGACCTAAGAGTGATTATGGAACAACTAGACTCTTTTTCTACTAAGGCCTTAAACTTCTGAAATACAATAAACACATTTGATTTCTGTCTAAGAAAGTACACCCACATTTTACAACTGAAATCATCAACAAAAGGAAAGAAATACCTGCAACCAGTAATAGATGTTCATGTATTCATTGGCCCACATACATCAGCGTGAATCAACTGCAGTACCTTAGAGGCTCACCATGAGTCACCATCCGTGAATGGTGTCTTGTGCTGCTTCCTAGCCTGAAAAGCTCCACAAACGCCATGATGCTGAGTCTGGATCTCAGGTAAACCAGCCACAAGTCCCTCCTGAGCTAGTTGAGAGAGATAGTACACATTTAAGTGCGCATACCATTGATGCTAAAGATTGGTAATAGCAGAATTTCTAGCTGCCATGGCTAACTTTGGAGAATCACTTGTATCCACAAGTCTGTATAGACCATGATCCTCAATACCAACAGCCACAGTGGTGTGAGTCTCCTGATCAACAATCAAACATTTGTGTGCACTGAATACCATATCCAACTGAGAAAAGTGCCATATAATTTGACTAACAGAGAGAAGGTTTAGTTCCATGCCAGGAACGTAGTATACATTGAGGAATAGGAGACTCCCACCAGATTGAATCTGAACAGTGCCCTTACCAACAACGGTATACTCTTCACCTCCTCCAAAAATAACTGAGTTAGTGAAAGGGGAGAAGTCTGTGAGCCAATCACACCGATGGGTGAAGTGTCGCGAAGCACCTGAATCAATGTACCAGGCAGAGGACTTCACATGATTTGCAGGTCTTTTAGCCATAAAAGCGTAAAAGACAGATTCCTTTTGTTCAGTGTGCTTGGCAACATTTATTTTCTGTTGAGACCCTCCCTGCTTCTTCTGTTCAGAAGCCAAACGCTGACGACAATCCTTCTTCATATCACCATATTTGTGGCAGTAATTACATTGAATGTTCTTTTTCTTAGGGTTTCCCGAAGGTTGACTTGAGCCTTTCTGCTGTGAAGGTTGACCTTTCCCTTTATTCCTAGGTTGAGACTTAGCTACAAAAGCTTGTTCTGTAGAGGACGAAGAGGCACTACTACCAAATTGTTGTTTCTAGCGTTCCTGCTGCAAGAGGATGGTACAAACCTCCAAAAACTTCAGATCAACATTAGTTGATGTAATGTTGAGGGTTTCAACAAAGTGCTCATAAGACTTCGGTAGACTTTTCAAAGTGATGACTATCATGTCTTCTTTCTCCATCTTCTGACCAATTGCCTCCAACTGATCACGGATGTCCTGAATCTTTGTCAGATGCTCTTGTAAGGACATTCTCTCATCCATCATGATGGAGAATAGCTAATTCTTTAGTAAGAACGCACGGCCCCTGTTGGAGGTTTCATGCAAGGTTTTCAAATGCTCCCAAATCTCAGTAGCTGTTTTGCTGGATGGAACCTATGGAAGCTAATCATCAGTAACTGAAAGCTTAATGAGCATCACCGCTTTATGATTTTGCTCATCAAACTTTTCCTGGTCTTTACCCGACGATGTGGGATGAGTAGCAATACCTAGAATAATCTGATCAAGGCAGTGATATTCAAAGATAGTCATCATTCACTACTTCTAGGTATTATAATTTCTTCCATTGAATTGTTGACTGCCTTCCAACATAATGTTGGTCAAAGATGCCATCTTTCACGCTTTTTGAGACACAAAAAACAAGATACACAGAAGAGGCTCAAAAAGGTGAATGCACGAAACCCAAGACACAAATTCCAATGCACTAAATGCTAAGGCAATTTCAGGCACAAATTTTGAGACAAATCCGCTTGCACAAATTTTAATGCACGAATTTCGAGACACCCAAAAAAATAGATAACCCATAAATCGTTTTGAAAAACTTAGAAAGAATCTGTGATCAGAAAAAAATTTCAGCTTGAAAAATAGAGGGTTTTTCAAAAACCCTAGCCGCCAAGATTTATCAAAAAAATCTGAGACCTGGAGAAACTTGTGTTTATTAAAAAACGTGTCCAAAAACCCTTGAAATCAACTAATAATCCTCTGCAAAATGCAAAAAATTCGTACACCAGCCAAGATGCCCACAAAATGCCAAAAAATCGCATCTAGAACACGTGAGAATGCATAGAAATGGTGCAGATTTTCGTGCAAAGATGCACCCAAAACCGGACAAAATGCGCCCATAAATAACCAGAGGATCACGCCAAGAAAGAACACGAGCTAGGAGTTCAAAATGAACTCAGAAAAAAAAATTGAAAGTCACGCCTAGGAGGGTTTAATCGCGCGCCCAAGGAAGAGAGAAAATCACGCCAAGAAGAAAAGCACGAACTCGTGCTTCAGAAACCCACGAAAACGACACAAAATGCTATAGAAGGAGGTCGCGTGCAGAAAGAAGGATATTTCAGAGATGCGAAATCAGAAATCGTGACCAGAAAACCCTCGATTCAAAATAACAAGAGGTTGATACAAAATAACACGATTTTTTTTTCTTTAGAAAATAAAAGGGGAAGCTTAGCAATTCTATTCCATTCTTTGGGCCTAAAACTATGGTTCCCTAGATGGTGGATTGAGAGTGTGCTTCATTCAAAAGTGCATATTGTGCATCAACGTTGAAGAATTTGGTAATAATTTCCAGTTTTGTGTTTGCTGGTTATTTCATGGCTGAAGGAGGCTTTTATATACAACTCTTCATATGATTTTAATTTGCTTATGGGTATTGGCTCCTTTGCTTCCTAAGCTAATGGCGACCCTCTATGCAAAGTTTTAGATTTTAATTTGAAGTCTCCATTTTTATCTAATGAAGTCGCCCTCTTCTAGGGTCGTACCATTTCAATAAGCTAGCATTGGGATTTGTGCTCTCCATTTGATGGTTGTTTTGCAAGGTTTTTCTCATGTGTGCTGGTCGCCCAATTTCTTGTGAATAATTGCTTCCAATTTTAGGTGATTTGGTGAAGAATTATGGGAGTTATGAATATTTGGGTGTTTGAATTGTTGCTAGTTGAGAAAATTACAGTCAACTGATTTATATCAGACCTAGCTCTTTCCATGTTATGCAATATTTCTTGGGCATTTATGCTACTAGCTTTATGTGCATTCCATTGGAGGAGATAGGATCATTTGGTGTGAAGATGTGAACAATTTCATGATGGTTAGTTGCTGGTAAGAAATCTCAATTTGCTGGTTTTGATATTAGATTTCTAATAATCCAGATTTTGGGTTGTAAATCTTTATTTGAGAGGTTCAGATGTTGGAAGAATCATCCTTCAAGTATTTGCATTGATTTTATTATTGTAACACTAGTGAATTGCACATTTATTTCATTGTAAGGTTGTGATTTAGTAGTACTAATCTAGTCATTATTATTGCTGCATTTACTTGTGAATTTTTAATGCAAACACTTTAACCCCTGGATGGTTTACCACCAGTGAGGAGAAATTTGACATTGTATCTTCATCATTCACCCACTGTTGAAGTGGCGAAACCCCATTGTTGAGTGGATGCCCGCTAAGCGGATGAATTGTTTTGAATTGTAATGTTTTTCCCCCCACTGAATAAGTGGTAGCGTGGAAAGTCTTATGGCTGGATCACCGCTTACTTGCATTCAGTTGTAATTCAATTTTCAGTTGTAGCTTAGTTTCCTCCACCATATGCTATCACCTCGCCTTTTAAAGGATCTTGGTGAACATTCTTGGTGTTGAGTTCATTTAGTTTGATTATCTTTTGGAAGCTAACACTAATCAATTGGTGCAGTGCTAGTTGTTGTTGTTGTTGAAAATTTCAAGAAAAAATTAAGGGTATATTTCAGTGGTATTAGAGCCAAAGATCTTGCCATCCTGTTGATCAATGCTTCATGTTTGGGCAGATTTGAGTTCAGTTTTGAAGTTGGCCGTTAGGCATGGCAAATGAAGAAGAGATGAAGTTGGCAGAGACTCTATATGGTTGGAAAAAGACTTGACAAAGAATTTCAATCAAGGGAAAATGACAAGAACATTCTTTATTTGTTAGAACAATGTTTGAGACAAGTAAAGCCATCACCTTGGGAAGAAATGCAGTTGGCTTTAACACCTGCAGTGAATTTTTTGAATCAGCCCTATTGGTTGAGGCATCTTGATGAAGAAACCAAGCTGCTGATTTCTTCTTGTTTCATGGAGATAATAAGAATTGTAATTCCCCATATGCCCTATGATGATGAAACCATGAAGATCATATTAAATATGATAGTGGAAAGTTTTCAAGATTTGGATGAAACTGGTAGTAGTTTGTTTCCAAGAAGGGCTGTTGTTTTAAAGATATTTTCAGAAGTAAGAACTTGTATCTTTTTGATAGAATTGGAGATGGAAAATCAGATTTACCATTTGTTTGATTATCTCTTCACTTCGACTTGGAGTGAGCACAAAGAGGGGGTGTTTGCAGTTGTTAAAAATGTTCTAATTGACACGAACAAAGAAGCTGATTCTCTTCCCGAAAGTGTCCAATCCATTCTCAAGAATGCCTATGAACGTGAAGAGTAGATTTCTCCCACTGCTGATTTGTTAGTTAATGAAATTTTCAGTCAGTGTGAAGAAAAGTTGAAACCATTTTTGAAGAAGACTGTTGAAAACAAAGAGGAGATTTCTGAAGCTGAAGAGGAGGAAAGTTGGAATCCCTTTGAATTCATTGCAAAAGTTCAAGGGGTATCTACAGATTTGCATGAGGGCCTAAGGGGCTGAAGCCTAGGTGGGACCCCCAATCTTACAACCCAATCCCGAATCAAGAGCCTAAGGGGCTATAATGCCCAATCCCTTAACTGGGCCTAAGGGGTTGAGAATGGGGTTTTTAGGCAATCTACTTAAGACATGATTCATCTCTCTTGATAGGATAACATGCTCAGATCAGGCAGTTTATTTGCAAGCAGTAATCTAGTAGTCTCAAATATCCAAATTGCATTTCTTATAATAATTATACAGCAACCAAGAGATGATAATAACCCAGATGCTATTCTGAGTTGGACAATATTCAGTTTCTATAATTATAATTAATAATGTTCCTACTGCACATACAAGAAATATAACAAATCGTAATTCTGATTTAGTAATGTTTTACATTCATAATAGAAGATATAATCTAATCATAATGCACAGAAAATCAGAATGCTTTTGCTGCGTTTAAGCAATGTCTATAATTCTATAAGCATATTCATTTTTTTATTACACAGGGACGCAGCCTATAGTCATGGACTTATAGCAATATTCACTATAATCATAGTTCTATATATAATGGAAGTTTCCTTAAGAAGACAGAGACCCGTGCTTCCTGGATAAACCTCGGAACTCAGTCCGCCTACAGCCAGAACCCTACTCATGTGCGGAAATGGTTCTAAATACTCCAGTCGGTCTTAGGTATGATATTCACAATGGCGAATGTGCTCCAGGTTTCTTAATTTCAAAACAAAATCATAGAATGTTTAAACAGCATCCATAATAATTCGTGCAGTGTGAAAATATCTAAAGTAAGAAATTACGCATGAAAGCTAAGTGAGATCACTCACAGTTATGATCAATGTCCGCCTTCTGTCCCGTCGCTTTCTGCTCCCTTCCAAAAAACATTCATCCCCATTCTCCATCAAGCATCTTATACCTGTCGATGCTCTTCACGAGTATGTCGCTTGCTTGAGGGGAGATGTCTTTTGCGAATAAAGCTTTTGAAAATAAATGAATTCTAAATCTTGCGTTTTTTCCTTAATTCGCTTTTTGTATGGAAGATGTCATATTTATTTTATTTATAGCATTCTTTTATGTGGAAGTTGTGATTTAATTAAAAGCTAACATTTAATTGTTATTTTATATATATACATATCTATCATTTAATTATTGTTTTATATATATCTATTATTTAATTATTATTTTACATATAAATACATATTGATTTTCCGTTTTTACACCTTGTCAAGCTCAAGAAGTAAAATTAACCTTTTAATAAATTTATGTAAATGTGAGAGTTTCTTTGGGGATATGACAGAATGATTATCTGACGATAAGCCGGGTATAGACTCACAGCATGAAGGCAAGGTGGAACGACTATCTGCTTGTCTGAATAGGCTTATTAGAAACGACAACACACGATAAACTGAGTACAAATTCTCAACTTGAAGGCAAGGTGGCACAACTATCATCTCAATCTGAATAAGTTTATTATTCACACACATCACACGATAACCAAGTACAGATTCTCAACTTGAACGCAAGGTGGCACAACTATCAGCTCAATCTG
This sequence comes from Sequoia sempervirens, assembly GCA_007258455.2. NCBI lineage: Eukaryota > Viridiplantae > Streptophyta > Pinopsida > Cupressales > Cupressaceae > Sequoia > Sequoia sempervirens. The sequence goes on from VDFB02173695.1 coordinate 19,985, forward strand.
AACGAGTTTATTGAACACAAAACATGAAGGATAGCCAACTAGGACAATAAATTGCATAGACGAGACACAAATACAATCTATGATCAAACTAGCCACTATATATAACTAAAGCAAGAATTCACCATCATAATTGCATGAAACCCAAGTGGCATAACAATTCATCATAATAGTAAATATTCATGAACAGATATAGAATGAGCAATATTACAGGCAAGGTAGGTGTTAATAAGTATTTAACGAGCTCCTTGCGGGGGTATTTTTCCTCTATGTATCGGCTCGTGCATCGCAGGTAATCAACTCGGCGTTCTATCTAAAAGTTTTCTCTCCCACTCCATGTGTCTACTCTTCACAACCCCGAGGTTCTTCATTCCTTTTGCATCCTGGGAACCCCCGCTATACTACCAAGTGTCGTGGCTGCGGGATATTTTTCATCATTCTTTCTTGCTGCCTCATTGGGCTCCGCTTGAGTGCCACGAAGCCCTCATTCCCAAAAGGTTTGGCGGGCCCCACAATTGTTATCTGCGGTGTACTCTTGCTATGTGTCTACTCTTCGCAAAGCTTTTAGCATAGAGATGAAGTAACAACTTCGGGCAGCGAAATGCTGCCACGCATCCCTTTTGCGCCTGAATGGTGATCGTTCCCTCCACTATTGGTTAAGTGCTCCGCCCAGTCAACACGTGTAGCCTTAGCGCAAGTCTTCAGCAGCGAGAGAGAAAAGATTCACACAGGCAGCGAAAGGCTGCCACGTGCCTAGTTGGCGGATCTCATATTCGGGCGATCAACCAGATGAACCAAATGTTGCGATTGGCCACTGCGTGTCATAATCACTTGCACGAGATGGTAACACTTGTCTGATTTTCCTTTCCGGGATCACCGCCATCATTTGTAGAGGATGCACCTGTGCCTGGAATGATCGGATGCTTGGTTTCAAATCGTTTCTATTGCAATAGCTTGGGGAATATTCTTATTTTTGCATCATTGCCAGGGGATTGCGAAATCTTTTCTGTTGCTGCTCTTTGAAGCGGTGGGGTTTTTTTCTGCTATATATACTTTTCTTTGTTGTGAGAAAAGGGTCCGGAATTTGGAAGAAACACTGGTTTTGGTTAAAGACGCCGGACCTTTATTACTATTTTATTTTATTGCAAAAAATTTTTAGACTGTGCCAATTGTTTGGCCTTTCTGTTCTTTCATTCTATTTGATCAAATTGTAAACTGTGCTCTTATTGTCTGGACATTTCATTTGAAGACTTCTATATATGTTGAATGCAAGTTTGCTGACCTAGATCATGTCTAATGACTCTTCTTAGCAGTAGGAATGTATGCGATATTATTTTATGTCAATGAATGGATTGTCTATGCTATAATCTTCAGTTTTTGATTTTCTAGAACATTATAAACACTAGTCAGGCCCTTAGATCTATGATTTATCGTGCCTATCATTAAGTCTTGGCGCATCGCCTTAGGTTAGACTTTATTTCATTATATTTGTTTCCTTTTCCCTTTCCAAACCCCCATTTCAAAAGAAGTCAGCTTCTCTAAAATCTTGAAGGTTACTCAGTTTAGCGCAAAAGGTCCCCCATAAACTGAGTTTCCCATAAGACACTGTTACCTCGTCAAATTTTGGTGTCAATAGTTTGTTATTTTTCTGGCACGCCCGGTGGGACCGAGCTTAAATGAATTTGCGTTTTAGAAGGGTGTATGAGCCATCGGCCTGTAACTAGATCCCAAACTGCAGGTAACCCCAATTTACTAGTACCTCCACTAGGAACAGTGCAGGTTGCAAATCAGTTGGTAACAGTTCCACTCTCGCCACCCGTTCCTCTAACTATGTTGCCGGCCGCCAATAAAAATTACGTGGCATGGGATGCCGGAAGTCCCCTAGCAGCCCCAGTAGCACCTGCTGTCAGAGGTGCTATCTCGGTTTCAGCTATGAAAGCTATACCCAAGTTTACTGGAGATGGCTCATGAATACCCGCAGAACATTTGTAAGATGTGGCGGACGTGTGTTTGGTACATGGGATCACAACGTAGAATGTAGCTCTAAGGCTTCTCGCCGTGTCTTTTAAAGGCAAGGCGCTGGATTGGTACCGAACACTGTCACCTAGCACTATTCGCACTTGGGATGAGCTCGGAGATCCATTCTATGAAAGGTTCTTAAATGACGGAGATCGCTCTTCACTGTATTATCAACTATCTGTCATAAAACGAGCCCCCCAGGAGGCTCTAACGGACTTTAATGCCCAATTTCACACAAATTGGCAGAGGATCTCTGTTACTATACGCTCAACTCCTAAGTTGGCGTTCGTATTTTATCTGAAGTCCATCAATTCCGACATTTCTATGATGATCAAGTCTTTGGGAGGAGCTACTCTACTAGATGCTTATGGTGTCGCTATCAAAGCCGAGAATCATTTGATAGATTGCGGAAAGTTGCCTCCTCGGCCTATCATGCCGATATTTCCTGAAATATCGATTCCCGCACAAGAAGTCATGTCAACTATCGTGCCTGCAATTCCCCAGTCAATGTACACATACGCAGCAACACCACAAAATGTCGCCTCTGCATCCAGTTCTTCCAAAGATGAAATGAGCGACCTTAAAGAGATTTTTCTGACCATGGCAAATGATATAACCACTCTTAAGCGGAACCAATCAACGCCTCTGAAGCCTGCATATCAAAACTATCAAGGTGGGCGGTCCTCATATCAGTAGAATCAGTACCAGGGCGCGTCTTGCACTAATCCACTAGCTTCGACTGCCAACCAAATGGTGCCGGTGCCTACTTCGCTCACGAGCACTTCACCAAGCTTGAGTAGGGAATTAACTGCAGGGAAGAACAACCTCATTGATGACATCAAATTGTGGTGCTTCCCTTGCAGCGATGCGCATATGCCCTGGAACTGTTTGTGTGGAAACTTACAACAAAAGGTGGCGGAGCAACGCAGCCAAGGCGCGGCGACAGATCACGGAGGTTATATATATGCCTCACCACAAATGGAGAGTGCGGTTCTTACCGTGCAAATGCAAGGAATGTCTCTAGAATAAGAATCCGACATCACTCCTGATCACGCGCTTTTTTCCTGGATGGAGGAAGAAGAAACGGTGTTTGCTAATGATACGTTCATATCCAAAACACCGCAAGTGCAATATGATTATAACATGTTTTCAAAGAGGAGATTTACCGGTGAGTCAGTTGTTTCGCATCTAGCCAGCCTGCAACTCAAAGGTGCGTCTGATCAGATTCCTGACACTTCTACCGCCCCGCCACCATCTCAACCATAGAAGGAAATTATTATAGCAAGAGCCAAGGAGCAGAAACCTCCGAGTTTGTCACCTTTTAATGTGGTAGAACAATTGAAGAAGTCATCCGCTAACGTGTCTCTATGGGACATTCTAGCCATCCTAGAGCAAAAAAAACTATTACAGAAGGCGCTTCAAGAAGAGGTTAGCACAACGCCAACAAAGTAGTTAGCCAGTATAGAGGTTAATCAAATACCGTTGGCTAAAGTCTTTACGAACAATACAAAAGAATCCCCTGTCGAAGTTAGAGATAAGTTGAAACCCCAACCCTTCTTCTTGTGAAATATGCTAACCAATTTTTTGCCATAGTTTTACACAATCACCAACACTTGGCCAACTTTATTAGTGTTAGCGCCAATTCCAAAACACTATCAAAACAACTCTAACCAAGAATGCGCCCTAAAACCACTTAAGGAAGAGGGGCAGGCATATGGTTAGAGGATCCCTAGTATCCAAACTTGATACAAAAATAGAATGCAACTGGAAACTAAAGATAAAACTCAACGCCAAGAATGTGCACTCAAGATCCCATTGAGGGCGAGGTGCTAACATATGGTGTACTTATTACAAATTTAAAGAAACTTAGGAGGTGAACCAACCATAAGAATTTCCACGCTACCACTTAATCAGTGGGGGGAAAACATTACACTTCAAAGCAATTCATCCTTAACGGGCATCCACTAATTGTGGGAATTCGCCACTTTTCAGTGGGTAAATAAAGAGAGATTAAATTGTTCTTTCTCCACACTGGCGGTAAACCATCGAGGGGTTACAAATGTGAAATTAAATACAAGAATATGCAACAATTAAAATGACTGAAACAGTACTACTGTTTATAGTCTTACAATATAAATAACAGCTGCAAATTACAAGAGATTTACAATAGAATCAAAGCACAATTGATAGAAGATGATCACCACAATAAATTATCTCTCAAATGTTGGAAACATAACCAAAATCTGAACTTCTAGAGGTCTGATAATAATAACCAACAAACTGAAAATGATCAACTAGCAAACTGTAAATTAATGAAATGCTCAGAACTACTTCAAAATACCTCCAAATGGAATGAAACGAATTGCAATGACTCTCTGGAGGATAGGTGCCCAATATTCAATGGAAAAATTGCATCAAAACTCCACCAATAATTTATCACGAACTTCAATGCCCTCTTGAAATGGTACGACCTGCTGAAAGGGGTGATTTTGCAAGATAAAATAAAATACTTCGAATTAAATTCCAATCTTCTGTGGAAAGGGTTGCCCTTGGTCTAGAATCACAAAGCATCAGTACCCAAAATGAGATTAAATTTGCTCAAAAAACTGCTAACAAAAATCACTTTCAGCTATAGAAATACCAGCAACACAACTAAAAAACATCACCAAAATTCTCCACTTTGAAGCCCAAATCTGATAGTCTGAATGAGAAGCAGCAATAAACCAACTATGTGTTATCTTTCAAACATGAAATTGGACAAATGCTAGGAGGTAAGCATTCCTTGAAGCCAAATTCACAATGTCATTTTGACAGCATAACATTAGCATAAACAATGGATGATAAATGCTAGAGCAAACTCTCTTTTATAAAATTGGAGGTGACTTTTCAAATTCCATAACTCCCTCCAAGAAATGGGACACCCAAACTCCTTTTTTGAAATAATTTAAATTTGAAAACACTTTATTTCCTCTCAATATGGTGTCCAACTTCAAGGCATAAAATAACTTTAGAAAATATTAAATATTCTCTTCATGTGGTGTCCCCATTCATGTCCACCTTTTAAAAAAACTTCAAGTTAATGCACTAGGCCAAGGGGTCAATTTTAAAATATAACATTAATGCCTTGAAATCAATTATTTTCTCCAAAAATTGCTCTTCTAAATCCAAAACCAAAATAACTCAATTGGTCCAACAAAAGAGAACTCATTGAAGTGCTGCCAACTGGACCACTGCCAAAATTAGAACTTACTAAAAATAGTAAATTCAAAGAAATGCCAAAAACCACCAAGCGAAGGAAACCCTAATTTCATTTCTGATCAACCTACGGATTTCTGGAATTAGGCTATCAATCACAGAAGAGCGTATGGCCAAAATGGGGACATTACATCATGACTCTCATTATAGGAAAAAAGTTATTGCACAATGCTATGATTGATTCTGGCGCTAGCACCACGGTTATGCCTAAACAGATAGTCGAAGCTTTAGGACTCGGCAATGAACCTATGAATAGGGGGGTAATGCAGCTTGATGGGAACAAAGTTGAAACCATAGGTGTCATCAAGGCACTTCCTTTAACTCTATTTGCTCGCCCTAGTATCACAGTGCCGCAAGAGATTGTGATCATAGATGTTCCTCCTATGTTCAGTCTCTGTCTATCCCGAGAATTTACTTCAAAGGTGGGCGGGTACTTGTCCTTGGATTGGTCACATCTGATTCTCAGAACCAAGCACGACGCAAAAATGAAGATAGAATCAGAGGCTTTGCATTCTGAACATGTAGCGGACGAAGCCCTGATCAATTTTGAAGCCGTGCATACTTCTATCACCAAGCAAGAAATGTATTGTGTTGAATTACTAGAGGAAGAAAAGGTGAATGGAGACCAGGATGACAAAGAAGATACTCTATTGAGTGAACACATGGACAGTGACCCTTTCGGCAATTATGATGCTACAGGATTGGGCACCTATGTAATTTATGATGAAGACCAAGCTCTCCCAAAGGTTGCCAAAGAGTCCGAAGGTAGCCAAAAAAATGAGCTATGGACGCTGTACTTTGATGGAGCAAGAAGTAAAGTAGGCATTGGAGCGGGGATATGTCTAATATCCCCACAAGATGAAAAATTGCTTAAGTCTTTCTATTTTCATTTCGCTTGTTCAAACAATGACGCTGAATATGAAGGATTAATTCAAGGTTTAAGCCTTGTGGAGCGAATGGGAATTAAACAATTAATGGTGTTCGGAGATTCCAAACTGGTAGTCAACCAAGTTCGATGGATTTCCGCGGCAAGGAATGTCCGCATGAGATCCTATCGGCACCGAGTCTGGGACCTAGTTGAGAGTTTTGAAGCCTTCAACATCTAGACTATTTCCCGAGGACAAAATAGCGATGCAGATCACATGGCTGTGATTGGTGCTCAGTTTGATCTTGCCTCTGACCTTATACATAACGAACATTCAGTACGAGTACTAGTCCGATCGGTGATTTCTGACAATGATCAAAGTTGGCAGGTTTTTGAAAGTGATGAACACATCGCCTCGTTCATCCAGCAGTTAGGGCAATTCGCCAATCAACTTCAACCAAAGATTGCCAAAGCTTATGAAGGAAAAATTATGCAGCTCAAATCTAATAAGCTTCCGAAAGGATTGGTTACTCTTGAATTTTTTTTCGATTGTGATGATGCAAGAAATGATAGGTGGAAGTTCGTAGCAGATAAAAGTGATTACGTAGACCTTCGGGTCTTAGATGGCAGGAATCTTCAAGTCGGGAAAGATGTCCTACACCATGATAAAGAAAGACTCATCAATTTCTGTGAAAAATATAGAGTAGTGGCCTGGTCCTATGATGATCTGGAGGGATATGATCCTGATATCATTCAGCACACGATCGAGCTGATAGAAGGTGTGAAACCAGTCCGACAAAAGCAGAGACCAGTAAACCCTAAAATTGAAGCACTAATGGTGCAAGAGCTAACCAAGCTAATTGAGTCACGCATTGTCTTCTCAATCAAGCATAGTACTTGGGTATCCAATCTGGTCTCGGTCCGAAAGAAAAATGGAGATATCCGCTTGTGTGTGGACTTCCAAGACCTAAACAGAGCATCCCTAAAGGACCATTATCCGCTGCCTTCTATGGAGTCAATCTTGCAAATGGTAGAAGGATCGGAAATGTTTTCTCTGGTGGACGGTTTCTTTGGTTACAATCAGATCCAAGTTAAAAAGGAGGATCAGCACAAGACCACGTTCACTACAAAGTGGGGAACATTTGCATATGCTAAAATGCCTTTTGGTTTATCCAATGCAGGGGCAACATTCCAGCGTGCGATTGATATCGCATTCAGCGAGCTAATCAATAAGTTTATTCTAATTTATTTGGATGATTTTACTGTGTTTTCTATATCTAAGGATGATTATTTTGACCACCTTGAAATAGATTTTCAAAAGTGTCAGGAGTTCGGGGTTTCCCTAAATCCGAAAAAATGCGTATTTGGAGTACCGCAAGGCAAGCTGTTAGGACATGTGGTATCTAAGGAAGGAATTTCAATCGACCTTGAATAGGTGAAAGCTATCAAGGAACTTCCCCTTCCGGTGAATAAGAAAGGTGTTCAGTCCTTCCTAGGCAAGGTAAATTTTGTTAGCAAGTTTATTTCCAACTTTGTGGGAATAATTAGGCCGATCACCCTGATGCTTAAAAAGGACCAGGCATTCAAGTGGACG
>VDFB02173696.1:0-27913 GCA_007258455.2 Sequoia sempervirens
CTCCATCTCTTCTCTCTCCTCTTCAACCTATCTCTCCCTCGACTCTCCCCCTCTTCTCTATCTCTCCTCCTCTACCTATCAATATCCCTTTCTCTCCCTCCCCCTCTCAGCTATCCCCTAGCCCCTCTCTATCTCTCATCTCTCCTCCTATCTATCTTCTTCTCTCTCTCTCCTTTCCTGCATATCATCTCCTAGTCTCCCTCTTCTTTCTATCCTTTTCTACCTATCTATCTCCATCTCTTCTCTCTCCTCCTCTTCAACCTATCTCTCCCTCGAATCTCCCCCTCTTCTCTATCTCTCCTCCTCTACCTATCAATATCCCTTTCTCTCCCTCCCCCTCTCAGCTATCTCCCAACCCCCTCTCTATCTCTCACCATATCTCCCTCCCTATCCCCCCTATCCATCAACTCTCTATCTCCACCTCTCTTCCTTTCTCTTCCCATATATCTCCATCTCTCTTTCCTCTTCCATATATCTCTGCTCCTCTCTATCTCTCCTGCATCCCCTCTATCTCTATCATCACCCCTTTCTATGTCTCCCTCTCCCCTATCTTCTTCTCTCTCTCCCTTTCTACATATCGCTCTCCCTAGTCTCCCCCTTTTCTTTCTCTCCCTTTTGTATGTCCTATCTATCTTCATCTCTACTCTCTCCTCCTCTTCAACCTATCTCTCCCTCTCTCCCCGTCTTCTCTATCTCTCTAATGTCAAGCCTTCTACAAATAGTGTTTTATTAAACTATAAGTAGATTATTGTCACCACTCTTCATTCCACATGAAATGCCAAATGTAGCAATTGTTTTTTTGCTTTTTTCAAGTTTCATTAACCAAGATATTTAGTGGGTTGAATAAAGTTGTGTTATGACCCTTGGTCTCTTAAAAATAATTAGACAATATTAGGGAGATCAGGAAGGGGAGAAAATTAAACTCCTTCAAAATAGGGGTAGTTGTGGGTTTGTTCATTTTCTTTGTATACTATATACTTAGTTTCTCTAGGATAAATAAGTCACTGCATAGGAAGGGTGATAATTGGTCTAAAAAATCTAAATGACTTTGCAATTATTTCACTACTACGATCAATGTGTCATCTTTCATGAAATTTCCCAAAACACTATTCATTATGATCATATAGAAATTTCTAGGAGAACTACAATAGTTGTAACATCATGAATTAAAATTAAACATTAAAAAGTACATCATGAATTAATTATGTAATGGCATAAAAATTAAAGCAATCATGAATTAATTATGTAACCACATAAGTCAAATATAATTCTATCAAGAAATGAATATCAAATATATAATACAATCGCATAACTCATACATTTCAATGTCATTGATCTTCTTCTTCATCAAACTCTTTGTCTGACGTATCATCCGATCCAGATTCAACATTGTAAGGATTGGTCTTATCATCATCATCGTCATTGATATCAGTTTCGATAATGTCATCATCCACATGGATATCATCTTCATGAACATTAACTCCTTCATCATCATGATCTAGTTCCTCCTCTTTGACATCTTTGCCAGGCACATCATCAACTAATTGTTGATCCTGATCATCATTAACATCATCTTCTAGTTCTTCGGTATCTTCTTCTTCCACCACATTATTCTTTTCTGGCCTTCCTCTTGGATCATGTCTAACAACAAATGACCAACCCAGTTTACCTGGAACCTCTGAGTAAAATACCTGCTCACATTGGCTTGGAAGAACATAGGGCTCATTTCTAGCTCGCTCGATCGACCTTGTATTAACCATGGTAAATACATTATCATGTTCAATAACAGTTCTTTCAGGATCATTTTCATTCAATCGTAGCCTGCACCATAGGACAACGAACATAACTAATTTGAAAGACTTAAAGTCACACTCAAGTATATCATCCAAAATCCCATAGTATCGATTTTCTAATACTTCTGGATGTATGTCACTTCTAAATGAAACATTAGTCACCTGAAACACTACAGTTATCCTAGAATCACAAGTTTTCTTCATGTCATCCAAATTTTTGATTCGAAATTTACGACCATTGCAGCACATAGCCTTGTAGTGTTTCACCTGCAATATGTCAAACATGAAAAAATTATTTCAATATCGTTAGTTGATAAACATATTTATTCTTGGCCAAATGTATGTAAAGAAAAAAATCTCAACATATATATACACCAATATAATTGAAAATAATTAAATAATATGGGTGATTAATATATTTATATGTACCTGCTTATCTCTTAAACCATATGCTAAATCAATTTCCCTTTGTCCAACATTGGAATCTCCATTACAATGAGCTTCTTTAATTAATGAAGCCACACCTTCCCATGTCAATGTGCAACTAGATTGTTGACATCGTTCAATCCATACTGTCATCCAATCAAGATTGTTTGCGACATACAAATGTAGTGCATCCCACACTCGACCAACTGTATAAAAAATAAATAAATTCACAAACGACGTTAACAAATTCAAAAAATTAAAACATTTCAATAGTGATGTTAACAACCTTGAAATTAGTGTGTTTTATGTTTCATGTGATCATAAAAGATTAAATAGTCAAATGTAGAGGTGGTTGTTCGGCAGTTGAGGTGTAAAGGCCTTTAAAAGGCATAAAGTGATCATTGTAAACCCTCATAGGTTGAGAAATAAAGAAGGTATAGTTGTTGTCCTCAAGAGTTTTGTGAGGAAAAACATGTGAAATGAGAGGTTCAAGCCTACGTTTCAACAAAATATGTATGGGAGATCTGATTTTATGAATTTTTACCCATGTGCAGACCTAATGGGTTGTGTCTGAGTTGTTTTTGAGGTCTGGGAGGTCGTGGAAGTACGAGATTGAATAAACCCTCATGATTTTGGCCTAAAACAAGGGTTTTTGGGTTTCTCAATTATCTAGTCATACAAGTGGAATATTTTTGTGGATTGTGAGGTTTGGAGGCATAAAAATTTCTGCCCCAAGATTTCATGGGCATATGACAAGTTTAAAGACTAGTTGTTTTGTAAAATAGGGCTAATCAACGTAATCAACACAACCTAGAAAGGGTGATTTTGGTGATTTGGTCCAAAGGACTTGTACTTTCCCTTGAAGTATGTTTAATAACACCAAAATGGGTGTCTAAAACCATCAATTTTTTGTCTAGTTTTTTGGGAAAGTTTTGAGTTATTGGGAAAAACTAGGTTTGCACTGCTACAAGGATTCAAGGGTCAAAGTGTGAAATTTGACTTTTGTTGTTTGTCAAGCTTTCAGAGTTGTTTGGATTGTTTAAAGTGGTCATTATAAACTTTTTGGAAGCCTCTTAAAGGTAGGTTGATAGGTTGGTTCAGTTGAGCCTCCCAGGTCTACATCAATTAGTTAATTACCACGGTATACGACTTTAATTTATAATTGATGTATATTAAAGATTAATAATTAAATAAGTACAATATACATAAAAACCAAATGTAAAATGTATTATAATTACCTCTCACTTTCCTCAATCTACCTTTCCCCATTAGGTACTCCCCTTTGAATTTATTAATGGAGTTGGGATCCCAAATGCGATCTACATGGATCTTTGTTGCAAACTTAGGAAGATATTCAATAATGTACACCATGGTCTGGTATACCATATATCCCTCCACCATAGAACCCTCAGGATGTGCTCTTTGTCTAACCAAAGCCTTCAAAAATTTCAAATGCCTCTCAACCATCCACATTGACCTTGTGTGTGCCCAGATTTTAATTCAATCCTCCTCAACTTGGTGTATGAGGTAGTGTTCTTGTGCATTGAAAAATGTAGAAGGTAGACACTTTTCATTTCACACATTAGGCGATGAATTTTTCTCTTCCAATAATTTATATCTTCTTTATGGATTTCTTTAGATAATGATCATCTACAAGTGATTCAAGGCACAAATATATTAATGAGATTTAACAAAAATTTATAGTATATTACATAACAAATAAAACAAATGGCAATTATAAGATGTATACAACGAATGAAAAAATATCGCTACTTACCTCATGTATTTTCCAAGATCATATATAACTTGCTTGACATTGTTGTCGAAGTTGTCTGGGAGAGATAGAGGTAGAATGTACTGCAACAATTATAAAATGATCTTTTCTTTATTTTTTCAAAAGTAGTAAACATAATACACCGAAAAGGACATGCAATATACAAATATATATATAATATACCAGAATAATTACCTTAATGAAGGTATGTCAATCATGCATTTTCATCCCTAACCCAAATTCACCTTTCTTTGTTATGATATTGTTTATGTTTGCAGCAAATCCTGTGGGAAATCAAATTTTTCGTATGACTTCTTTTATAGCATTGCTTTGCTCCTTCGTTAATAACCAAGGAAGAGCACTTATATTAATTTGGTCTCCATCGCTATTTAATTGAATGACATTTTTTATTGCACGATTGGCTTCTTGAATGTCACTACAAATTTTGACAATTTTTTCTTTGTCAAGCCTTCCATCCAATATTTTCCATAACGTTTCTGTTATATTCTTTCTGATATGCATTATATCAAACAAATGCACAATTTGTAGTTGCTCATAGTAGGGCAACCTACTAGATTGTCTTGTCTAGGATAACTTTTCATTCCCTATGGAAGCCGGCCATTAATGCCTTGATGACCTTCATGAAGCATATAAGTTAAAAAAATTAACAATGACAATCATTGTCAATTACAGCATGAGCAAATAAAACACAATATAAAAATATAAATTCCAAACATATCATATATGATAGATAAACAATTTGATCTAATGTATAACCTTGACAATTAATTATATTATATTCCAACTTCCATAGGTGAGGTGTCATTCTTCGTGGTTTTGATGTAGTCTCTTCTTTCCCATTGAAAAGATGTTTTCAATAGCTCACGATATATGATTTTGTGGAGACCTACTCATCAAACACCTACTTTCCTAAACTTGAATAATGAGATTTCATCTTTGGACCACAGTGGACATGCAAATTTTCCCTTTGTTTGAAGACCTGCAAGATCATATATAATTGGATTAAATATGTCAATTTTTATAATTATATATAATGAATAGATTATTTAAAAAAAATGCATGATATCTACTTCATAAAATTAAATATCATTAAAGTGCAGTCGAGCGTTATAACATACCACAACAAATGTGTTAGCCCTGAGGCATCATGAATTGTCCATACAAGCATTGCATGGAATTGAAATTGTATGTCCTATTGGTCTAGAGACGTCATACATAGTGATGCCATTCCATAACTTTAGTAACTCGTCGATAAGAGGCTCAATATATACATTCATATCTTTAACTTGGCACTTACCTAGTTGAATGAACATAAACATTACATAATTATTATAACCATTTTACTGCAGTATATATAAATTAATGTACATGAATATTAAATGAAAAAAATATAAGTCATTAATGCAACAAATAAGACAAATGAGATGCTACTATGTTAAAGAAAATTGATGTAAACAAATACCTGGAACAATCATTGGGAACATTATGTGCTCCCTCTTTATTGACATCCATGGAGGAATGTTATTATTGATAACAAAAATAGGCCACACCGAGTAAATAGATCTCAGCTCTCCAAATGGATTGATACCATCTACTGCCAATGAAAGCTTGAGATTACGAGGTTCTTCTTTAAAGTGTGGCCATTTTTCCTCCATGTCCTTAAATGTAGAACCATTCGCAGGCATTCGAAGAATGTCATCTCCACTTCTATTCCATGCATGGTAATCCATAAATTGCGCTAAGCTTTCGCACCTAAATAATCGTTGCATACGTGGAATAATGGGAATGTAACGAAGAACCTTGTGAGACACCTTTTTTTGTTAGTTGATCACGTTTTGATATCTACTAATATGACGATACGAGCTTTGTTGCAAATTCATGTTGTTTATGATATATAATATGATCATTGGGACATGCATCTATTGCTTGATACTCCATTCCAATATCTTTCATAATGGAAAATAAATCTTTGTATGAGCGAGGCAAAATATTTGATGGTGGTAACAAAAATTCACCAATCAATCTACAACAAAAAATAATTTGTTAATATAAAGAATATTAATGGTACATATTTCATCCTTTATTTACTAATGATGAACTAACAACAATTAAAATAGATGAAAAAAGATGACATATATGACATACCTTAACATTCGTGAAATTGCTATGTTGGATAAACCATTCATAACCTCAACAACAATATAGCAGAGAGAAGAGTTGCTTCAGAGTCTTCATAAAGGGGCTCGTGTGCCTTCTCAAGTACAAGTAAATCATGAACATCATCAAAGTCATCTCGATCATCATGATCAGTTGGGACACTAAATGTGTCATGGATCAATGTATTTGTACCATCATCTTCAACTATTTTTTTCTGGCACATGATCATCTTCTTCCATAGGATCATTAACTTCATCTTCGATATTCACAGCTCCATGTTCCTTCGCTTGCAAAACCACATTCTCCGGGGTGTGATAATCCATATCTTGTGCCCTAGGGCACCCCACCTTTATAATAATGATCGACACAAATAAACCATGATCATGATCAAGTGAGTTTTTATATATATAGAAATGTTAAAATGATATAAACATTTACAAATTCAATCAATATAAAGACATATAATGAACGACACCGTGGATGAATAAATAGTACTTTGCTATGGTAGCCTACAAAATGAACACCCTCTGTCCGTTTGTGATTAAAGTCTTCCTGCAATCATTTCAGTGTACAACCTTCCCCATCTTTTCGCCAATCAGCCATTTCGCTGTTATGCATTCCATTTTCCAACTGTTATCCGGTATGGTTTTCACTACCAAAACTTGGACTGTTGAATCTTAAAAAGAAATAATAAGAATCAGCTCTAGCTCGGTATTACAGAACCAGTAAACACCGTCAATGTTTTTGTGATCTTTTTTAAAATGGCGGCTACCGCCATAAAGATCGGTAGAATTGACGGTTGGCTGCGTTGTTCCGAAACTTGTCGAAATTGGATGCATCGAATTTCCAGCGAGATTCTGCGGGCTTTCTCAAGATGTAATATTCGTGCACAACTGGAAATCTAGGAAATAGAGTATAAAAATGCGAATGCAGAAATGAAAGTAGGCTAGGGACGTATGATTTTCGGCACGAGTACCGAATCTGACCGCTGGTCATTGCCGGAAAGAACGTGACTACCTCGCTTTGATATCTGCTTCTGGGACGCATTTTGAAAGTAGTACTTAGTTCTCCACAAATTGTCGCAAGTAGAGAAAATTTGCAAGTACAAAAAATTCGCAAGTATAGTAGAACACTATCACAATAAATAGGTGAACTCACTTTTATTCATGTCGGCCACAATTTCATTTTTTTTCTAATTTTCCATTTTTTTCGAAATTTTGACAAAACTTCATCGAAAGTTAGACGAAAACCAGGTTTGTCGTAATTTCGATGAACTTTGGGGATAAAAATTAAAGAAATTAAAAATTACACTTCAAATTTCACAAGCACCCGACAATACATCGAATTATAAATATTTCATCAGAAATTTTTGTCGGATTTTGCAGTCAAATGAGTTAGTGAAATGATCTTCAAACTTGATTTAAAATAGTCATCTTTTGTTTTCAAAAAGTATGCACTTGCTCATACAACATGCACCTCTAAATGTTTTCTTAAAGTTAATTCGAAAAATGAATCTACTCCTTTCTTGAGGTGTGTCATGTTCATGTATAAATGCCTATACACAAGTTTTTAGACTTTACTTTAAAATTGAATTTACCCTTTTAGGCACACCCCATCAATAGGAAAATAACAAACTTTAATCTTGAATTTTATTTGAAAAAATGAATTTACTCATTTCTTGATGTGTGCCCCTACTCATGCCACACATGCCTATAAACAAATATTTTAGACATTATTTTAAAATAAAAAAATTGCCCTTTTAGGCATGCCATGTCTATAGGAATATAATGTGCTTTAAATTTAAACTTCTTCTATTGTAATGCATGCACATTTACATGCCACAAACACCTATAAATAAAATTTACAAATTCTAGTTGGAAGTTAAACCTCCCTTTGATGAGATTTACACCTCTAATCTAGACACACACCTCTAAACATGAACTCATGTTTGATTTTAAAACTAAATTTCCTCTTTCATGAGGTGTGCACCTTTGCATGTGACCTTTAGGGTTTTAATTTTGAAACAAAATTTCCTTTATGAGACACACACGAATCTCTGGGTGCACTCCCCTTACATTGTTTCTAAAAAAATTAAAAAATTGAATCCCCTATTTCAAACATGCCTACCATTATGACTTTGAAGCCATACATTGAACTCATTTTTAAACACAATTGTGAACCAAATGTAAAAATTTGATACTTTTGAACTTTCTTTTCTAGATGTGAACCAAAATTTATGAACATGATTTGAATTTGAACAAGGGTGCACTTCATGACCTACCTAGCCAAATTTTCATTTTGAAAACCTCATTTTCAAATGTGAATTATTAATGCTCCCACATGCATCTTTGCAAGTGACCTTCAAGTTTTTTAATTTTGAAATCAAACTTCCTTTAGTAAGGTACATGATGGTCTCTAGGCAAAACCCATACACTATTCCTTGAACATTTAAAAAAATAGAATCCCCTATTTCTAACACGCCTACCCTTGTGAATTTTAATCTACATATTGAAATCATTTTTAGACACTTGTGAACCAAACACACACCTTTGAATTTCAAACTTTCTTTCTAAGTATAACCCATGATTTGAACTTGATCAAGGGCATGCTTCATGACATACTTAGCCATATTTTTCATTTTGAACACCTCCTTTACAAATGTGTATACTTAATGCTCATACATGCACCTAACAATTTTGAAATTTAGAATTCACTCATTTCAATGTGCACCTTAGGGTAAGTGCATGGATTTGTGACAATTTTAAAAAATGCCAAAAAAGAGCATTTGGCATACGCCAAATTTGGTAAGTGTCAAATTTGGCGCACGCCAAATTTGGTGTGCGCCAAATAGAAAAGCTCTATTAAAACCAAAAAAAATGCATTTCTAACCTTATTTTCTATTCACCTGTGGCTTGGCTTGGAGGTTTTCAGCTCTGCAACTCACGCTCGCCAAATCTCTTCCATTTTTTGCACTCTTAGCTTGCAATTCTTCACAAGGATGTCGCCAACACATCAAACAGGTCGAAGATTGCAAAGAGGTATTTATTTTTATTGTTTTTATTTCAAATTTGATTTAGAATGTAGATTGAAATAAGTTTTTTTAATAAAACTTTGTTCTAATTCTCAAGGAATGATCTCCACCTTCAAACATTAAGAATTCACAATCACCCCCTCACGAAGAGCCTCCTATACAAGAACAACCTGAAACCCCTCCATTAGTTCATAGGCATCCTCAAGGAACAAAAGAAAATATCCTAAATCAAATTGAAAATAATAAAAGAGACATTGAGCAGTTAATTGGAAGATTAACTAAGCATGCCAAAATATCCCAATGATTAAGTCAAATCGTTGAAGTCAATTGTATCTCATGTAGGAGAAATGAGCGAGAAAATAAGTTTTTGGTCAAATAAGAGGCATAAGTTGAGACAATTTTATGCTAGTGGTTTATCATATGCAGATGTGAAAAAACAAAAAATTAGCAAAGCTGACTTGTGTGCCCTATTTATAGACCTGAGAACCAACACACCTTTGTCTCATGCATGTAGGAGGCTCCCCATCCATTGGTGCCACCATGAATTAATTAAAAATAAATTTTGGGAGTGGTGGTGGATGGTATTTGACCAACCTCCATGCAATAACCATGAGGTACCACAATACTTTTTGAGGAAACTCTATTGTGAGTTTGTCCTCAATAAGATGCCAAATTATTTTGACACCTTAGAATTTTAGGATAGAGGTGGGGGCTCCAAACATGATAGACCTACTGCACAACATAATCCACAGTCGGCACCGAGACCCTTGGCCAAACCCATGGTGGAGCATGTCAGTGTTCCTTCCATTGTTAAGGACAGTGTAGAGGTGGACATGTTGGAATCGATTAGCTTGCTCACCCAGACCATTATATAGTGTGTGAGGCCTCTAGTAGAGCCTGATGTGAAGGAGACGTGTAGACCCCAAGCTCCACCCCACCATTGTGGCACTTGAGGTGTTGTTTTCACATACGATTATCAGAGTGCTCGGGATGTAGCTACATAGCCGACATCAGTTGTAGAGGCAATGGCTATGACAGATGAATTGTTGAATAATACATATGACATTGATACTCAGGTAAAATTCAACAAATTCATTTAATTTTGTTTATTAAATTATATTTTGAAATTTAAGAATAACTAAATTAGTAGAATCGATATGATGAAATTTCAGGGTTGGAGTGTTCATGAGACGTGCTCCATTCTTGTAGACTCTTATTCATTCTCGAAGTTGAGTCCACAGGTATGCAACTAGTATTAAAGATATTATAATTGCATTTGAACAGTTGAATGTTATATTTGAATGTTTGTCTCATAAAATGTTTTGTATTTCAAATAGTTTCTTGGTGGACCTTTGACCTCCACACCTCACAATTCATGTCCCCAAACAACTTTCACTCAGGTAACCTTTATTCATTAATGGTGTTGTAAAACAATGTTAGCTAGTTTTCGTAGTTTTGCGTATACAAATCTAAAAATTTGATGAGAAACACAAAAATTGGTTGGTCTTGTGAGATCCTAATTATATTTACCATTCAACATCCATATCATTCTTCTATTCCTTTCATCACACATATTTTAACCATTTTATATCACATATCCCAATCTTTAACACCTTATATATTATACCACCTTCCTCCATATTTCATCTTATACACATATCGTTACAAGAAACCTTTCCTTCTAATCATTATTCACCAAATCTCTTATACATTATTACTACACACCTCAAGTTCCCACTTTGTGTCCTATATTCAAACCTTAGACACTGCCTAATTCACTTTATGGTCTAATATTCCCTCCTAATTACTTCCCATTAACCTCTAGTATAGTTCACCTTAAAAAAAATTATTATACCATCCTAGCTCATCCGATTAATCTCTACTAGTCCATTCTATGTTCCATCATCCCCTCTTGATTGTGTCACACTATCTTCTCCTAATTCACTTTTTGTTCCTTTATTCCTTCCTAATCCCATCCCATTAACATTTAATAGTTTACCCTATTTTCCATGATCCCCTCCTAGCCCATCCCACTAATATCTATTAGTCCATCCTATGTTTCATTATGCCCTTCTACTCCCATTGTATTGTACCCTTTATTATTTCACCCTATGTCCCATAACTCTTATGTATTATTACTACACATAGGTCAAGTTCCCACTTCATGTACTATAGTCAAACCCTAGACACCTCCTAATTCACTCTATGTTCTATTATTTCCTACTAATCCCATCCCATTAACCTGTAATTGTTCACCCTATATTTTTTTATCCCATCCTATCCCATCCCATCAATCTATACTAGTCCATCCTATGTTCCATTAACCCCTTCTATTCCCATCCCATTACCCTCTCTTATTTCACCATTATATGTTCCATTATCCTCTATTGGTCTTGTCCCATTATTTTCCCTTAATTCAACCTATGTTCTGTTATTCCCTCCTAATCCCATCCCATTAACCTCTAATAGTTCATGCTATATTTTGTTATCCCATCCTAGCCCATCCCATTAATCTAGTATAGTCCATCCTATGTTCCATTAACCCCTTCTATTCTCATTCCATTACCCTCTCTTATTTCACAATATATTCCATTATCCCCTCTTGGTCTTGTCCTATTATCTTCCCCTAATTCACCCTATGTTCCTTTATTCCCTACTAATTGATGCAAAGGAAGGACAAGATTCAACAAAACTTGACTGTCATAATTCACTCCCTTTAAGGTTTTCATTGAAACCAAGGATTAAGCCCTCTTCACATCCTTTATCCCTATTGACCATTTGAGCTATTGGATCACCAGTGATGGAAAGAACATTTTGAAAGGGTGGAACAACATAAAATGGTGGGACAACAAGATTTCAATCACTTTTGACACACTAATTGACTTCATGCAATTTGTCACACTGAGAATGCCCTAACAATGACTTATACTTTACCAAAAGTAATGACCAACACTTTGACTTGAAGAAAGAAACAATGGAAACCTTGAGGAAATTTTGACTTGAGATACAAATGATCATGGAACACTCCTAAGTAATGTCCAACAACGTGACCATTCATGGCTTGCAACATTTAACCTTAAATTGCATAATCTGCCCTTTTGGGACAACCACAAAAATTTGCATCAAACTAACAAATATGAGCAAGAACTTTGAACCATGGGTCTAAGGGACCTTTCTCCACAATCCTACATCACTGTTTAGGTGAGTTCAATCATACTTTTACATCATTCATGACTCTTTCCCTACCTTTTGTCAACTTTTTTGACTAATACATCCACAATATCATACTACTAGTGAACAATTACACATGCAAATTTTATCTCTAGCCCTTGCAACTTAGGAATAAGATAAAACACATAAAAATAAGCCTCTTCACTAGCTTCCTTCAAAAAAATTTGCACTCATGATGCATGATTTTTTTCATTTTTATCTATGAAGTTGTTGCACTTATACTTTTTTAATTCCTGCTCATTTATGATAGTCATATTATTGCTTTTTTTTCATTTTCATTTGTTGCTCATTTATGATAGTTATAAAGGGACTACCTGAACTTCCTTATATGACTATTAGATATGTTGTTTCATTTTTAGTTGTTGACTTCAGACAACCCTGGAGATGTTGGTAGCATGATGGACCATGGAGTTTCTGCAACAATAGCCAGTTTCGATCCTTTGAGAGAGGTATGCAACAGATTAGTTGATTTGACATTATATTTTCTATTTTATGGTCTATTATTGAAAATTTTCATGATACTTGTACATGTAGTTTAATTTTTATCTCGATGGTTGCTATAGGTGGGTGTCACTCCATATCGTGGATGTGGTAATTTTGTAAATGTGCATGATGACTATTTGTATGCACTAAGTGACTATATTTTATTATATGTCATTCCATAATTCAATTTCTATGTATTAACATCTATACTTTTTATTGTATCAGGTGTAGCTCCAAAGGAGTCTAAAGAGGAGGTCTAGTAAGTGTGTTCAAAAGACAAGAGAACCAATAGGCACTCTATCCAACCAAATTTTGAAGGCAACACAGGATCTTTTTCCTTCCCCAAGAGGGAAATGACTATGTATTTAAGTCGTTTGTTGTATGCCTATGTGCAATTTTGGAACATATGTTTTGTACTATCAATATATATGTGACATTTTATGTCCATATGGCTCTTTTGTAGTAAGCCTATATGGCCTTTTTTGATATATTGTATATACTTTTATCAATATATATCATTGTATAGCCTTACGACTTTTTTATTAAAGAAAATATTATTTTGCTACTACCATTCTTGAATGATATTATCATGCGTATTGTGTAAATTATATTCTTGAATGTTGTAGGCATGGGTTTTTTTACATCTAATCCTTAAATAATTACTGTTGATTGCTCAATAAGCTCCTTCTAATGCATATTGTGTAAATAAGCTCCATTATTGGTGGTTTGTATACTTTGCAATGCTTCAATTACTTGTGCTTCACTTATTCACATGTATGCTTCACATTTATTGTGTGTATTCACATGTATGCTTCATTCTTCCAATATATACTTTATGTGTTCACGTGTATTCTTCATGATTCATGTGTATACTTCATGTATTTGTTTGTATGCTTCATGCTTCTTGAGTTCTATTGTTGTCTAGTGGCAAGGATTTTAACACCAAAACGTTTCAAATGAACTATAAGAGCTCCTTCCCATAAAAAAATATCATAGAAAAATTTATTGCTTTTAATTCATGGTTGACATTGGCATCCAGTAACTAATGGTTTTGATTCTAAAGCTTAGCAATCATTGCATTTTCATCTATAGAACAAGTGGATGTTTCAAACCTCACGAGAATATATATACCTCTATGAACTTGTATGAATGTGCATCAAAACACATGATAGTTGTTGATCCAACCAAAAAAATATATTTGCATCTACTAATATCACAACACTTGACATCTCATTAGATCAAATCAATGCACAAGTCAGTTTTAATGATATTCTAAAGATATTAGATGTGTACGAACAATAATATAAGCTTGATTTTTGGATGTATCACCCATGTGCAATTATCACATTTCTCCCATATTCATCATTTAAATAACTTAAAAAACCTCCTTCCATTTTCTATGCGTGAAATAACATGAGAAATCATTGGGAAACATGGTCCTATAATTGCCCCCACATCATGTTTTATAACTATAGAGCACGAAAAAACCATACATCGTGGATATTGAATATTCAGATCCAATGTTTCACTAGTAGACTGAGTTTTGTATT
Organism: Sequoia sempervirens; assembly: GCA_007258455.2. NCBI lineage: Eukaryota > Viridiplantae > Streptophyta > Pinopsida > Cupressales > Cupressaceae > Sequoia > Sequoia sempervirens. Next base: position 14,467 of record VDFB02173696.1, read on the forward strand.
TCAACAAGGGTGCACTATTTGGTGCCAACAATTGCAGTTTAGACTCTTAAGGGATTCAACCAGTTAAACGTAGCTCGAAGTGATTCAGAATGTTTGGGTGTGAAAAAGGACCATGCCTAGTGTAAAAATACCCACCCAAATGCATTGGAACAGTTTGTTTGATCACACGAGTTGTAGAACAAAAGTTGTACCACTTTGCAACTTTACACTTCTTGTATTTGATAACTTTTTCCCCAAGTGAAAAGTTGCCACCATAGGAAAATGCCTCTGATTTAGCAAGAACTGAGAGGGGTTATTGTAGAGGGGCCCAACATGATCCCATAGGATCAGGAGAGAAGTTTCTAAGCATTACGATGTATGTGTAACAACCCATCGAAGATTGCAGCCATTTTGCACTTTGGACTCTTAAGAGATTATGACAGTTGAACATAGCTCAAAGTGATTCAACATATTTGGGTGTGAAAGAGGACCATTCCTAGAATAAATGTACCCACCCGAATGCGTTGGAACAGTTCGTTTAGTCATACGAGTTGCAAAACGAAAGTTGCACCACTTTGCAACTTTACACTACTTGCATTTGACAACTTTTTTCCCAAGTGAAAAGTCGCCACCACAGGAAAACACCTTTGAGTTAGAAAAACCTGAGAGAGGTTATTATATAGGGTCCCAACACAATCCCATAGGCTTAGATGATAATTTTATAAGCATCACAGTGTCTGAGTAACACCCTGTCAAAGATTGTAGCCATACAATTTGGACTCTTAAGAGATTCTACTAGTTGAACGTAGCTCAGAGCGACTCGGCATGTTTGGATGTAAAAGAGGACCATGCCTAGTGTAAACGTACCCACCCGAACACGTTGGAATAGTTATTTTGGTCACACAAGTTACAGAACGAAAGTTGTACCACTTTGCAACTATACACTACTCGCATTTGACAACTTTTTCTCCAAGTGAAAAGTCGCCACTATGAGAAAACGCCTCCGAGTTAGCAAAAACCAAAAGAGGTTATTGTAGAGGGGCCCAACATAATCTCATAGGATTAGATGAGAATTTTCTAAGCATCATGGTGTCTGAGTAACAACCCGTTGAAGATTCCAACCATTTTGCATTTTGGACTCTTAAGGGATTATGTTGGTTGAACATAGCTCAAAGCGATTCAGCATGATTGGGCGCAAACGAGGACTATTCCTAGCGTAAACGTACCCACCCAAACCTATTGAAATAGTTGGTTTGGTCACACGAGTTGCAGAACGAAAGTTGCACCACTATGCAACTTTACACTACTTACATTTGACAACTTTTTCCCCAAGTGAAAAGTAACCACCATGGGAAAACGTCTCTGAGTTAGTGAAAACCGAAAGAGGTTATTGTAGAGGGGCCCCACAAAATCCCATAGACTAAAACGAGAAGTTTCTAAGCATCATGGTGTATGAGTAACACCCCGTCGAAGATTGCAGTCATTTTGCACTTTGGACTCTTAAGAGATTATGCTGATTGAACATAGCTCGGAGCGATTCAGCGTGTTTGGGTGTGAAAGAGGACCATTCCTAGCATAAGCGTAATCACCCAGACATGTTGGAATATTTAATTTGGTCACACAAGTTGCAGAACAAAATTTGCACCACTTTGCAACTTTACACTACTTGCATTTGACAACTTTTTCCCCAAGTGAAAAGTTGCCACCACGGGAAACCACCTCCGAGTTAGCAAAAACTTAGAGAGTTTATTTTAGAGGGGCTCAACATGATCTCATTGGCTCAAACAAGAAATTTCTAAGCATCACAGTGTCTGAGTAATAGTTCGTCAAATATTGCAGTCATTTTGCATTTTGGACTCTTAAGGGATTATGCTGACTAACCGTAACTCAGAGTGATTTGGCGTGTTTGGGTGTGAAAGACGTACATTTCTAGCATAGAGGTACCCACTCAAACGCGTTGAAACAATTTTTTTGGTCACACGAGTTGCAGAACGAAAGTTGTGCCACTTTGCAACTTTACACTAATTACATTTGACAACTTTTTTCCCAAGTGAAAATTCGCTACCATGGGAAAACGCCTCTGAGTTAGCAAAAATTGAGAGAGGTTATTGTAGAGGGGCCCAACACAATTTCATAGGCTCATATGAGAATTTTATAAGCATCATGTTGTCCAAGTAACAATCAATCGAAGATTGCAACCATTTTGCACTTTGGACGCTTAAGGGATTATCTCGGTTCAACATAGTTCAGAGCGATTCGGCATGTTTGGATGAGAAAGAGGACCATAACTAGCATAAACGTACTCAATCAAATGCATTGGAATAGTTCGTTTGGTCATACAAGTTGCAGAACAAAAGTTGCATCACTTTGCAACTTTACACTACTTGCATTTGACAACTTTTTCCCCAAGTGAAAAGTCGCCATGACGGGAAAACTCCTCTGAGTTAGCAAAAAATGAGAGGTTATTGTAGAGGGACCCAATATGATCACATAGGCTTAGATGATAATTTTTTAAGCATCATGGTGTTTGAGTAATAGCCCATAAAAAATTGCAGTCATTTTGCACTTTGGACTCCTAAGGGATTATGCTAGTTGAACGTAGCTTGGAGCGATTCGACGTGTTTGGGTGCAAAAGAGGACCATTACTAACATAAACATACCCACTCAAACACATTTGAATAGTTTGTTTTGTCACACAAGTTGCATAATGAATGTTGCACCACTTTGCAACTTTACACTACTTGCATTTGACAATTTTTTCCCCAAGTGAAAAGTCGCCACCAAAGGAAAACACCTCCAAGTTAGCGAAAACTAAGAGAGGTTATTGTAGAGGGGCTCAATGCGATCTCATAGGCTTGTATGAAAAGTTTCTAAGAATTACGGTGTCTAAGTAATAGCTCGTTGAAGATTGCATCCATTTTACACTTTGGACTCTTAAGGGATTATGTCAGTTGAACGTAGCTCAGAGCGATTCGACATTTTTGGGTGTGAAAGAGGACCATGCTTAGCATAAACATACCCACCCATAAGCATTGGAACAGTTTTTTTGGTCACATGAGTTGCAGAACGAAAGTTGCACCACTTTTCAACTTTACACTACTTGTATTTGACAACTTTTTTCCCAAGTGAAAAGTTGTCACCACAGGAAAACGCCTCTGAATTAGAAAAAAATGAGAGAGGTTATTGTAGAGAGTCCCAATTGAATCCCATAGGATCATATGAGAAATTTCTAAGAATCATGGTGTCTGAGTAACAACTATCGAAGATTGCAGCCATTTTGCACTTTGGACTCTTAAGGGATTATGTCGGTGAATGTAGCTCAGAGCAATTCGGTGTGTTTGGGTGTGAAAGAATACCATTCCTACTATAGAAATACCCACCTGAATTTGATGGAACATTTTATTTGGTCACACAAGTTGCAGAACGAAAGTTGCACCACTTTGCAACTTTACACTACTTGCATTTGACAACTTTTTTCCCAAATGAAAAGTCGCCACCACAGGAAAATTCCTCCGAGTTAGTGAAAACCAAGAGAGGTTATTGTAGAGGGGTCCAATGTGATCCTATAGGCTTAGATGAGAAGTTTATACTCATCACAATGTCCGAGTAACAACCTATCAAAGATTGCAGTCATTTTGCACTTTGGACTCTTAAGGGATTATCTTGGTTGAACGTAGCTTGGAGCGGTTTGACGTGTTTGGGTGTGAAAGAGGACCATTTCTACCATAAATGTACCCACTCGGATGCATTGAAATAGTTTGTTTGGTCACACAAGTTGCAGAATGAAAGTTGCACCACTTTAAAACTTTACACTACTTGCATTTGACAACTTATTCCCCAAGTGAAAAGTCGCCACCACGAGAAAAAACACCCCCTGAGTTAGTGAAAACTGAGAGACGTTATTGTAGAGGGGTCCAACATGATCCTATAGGCTTAAACAAGATGTTTCTAAGTGTCACGGTGTCTGAGTAACAAACTATTGAAAATTGCAGTCATTTTACGTTTTGGACTCTTAAGGGATTATGCTGGTTGAATGTAGCTCAGAGTGATTCGACATGTTTGGGTGTGAAAGATGACCCTACTTATTGTAAACATACCCATATGAATGCATTGGAACAGTTTATTTGGTCACACGAGTTGCATAACGAAATTTGCACCACTTTGCAACTTTACACTACTTACATTTGACAATTTTTTCCCCAAGTGAAAAGTCGCCACCACCAAAAATGTCTTTGATTTAGAAAAAACCGAGAGAGGTTATTTTAGAGGGTCCCAACATGATCCCATAGGCTCAAATGAGAAGTTTATAAGTGTCACGGTGTCTAAGTAACAATCCGTCGAAGATTGCATCCATTTTGCACTTTGGACTCATAAGGGATTATGTCGATTGAACGTAGCTCAGAGCGATTCAACGTGTTTGGGTGCGAAAGAGGACCATGCCTACCGTAAACCTACCCACTTAGACACGTTGGAACAGTTTGTTTGGTCACACGAGTTGCAGAATGAAAGTTGCACCACTTTGCAACTTTACACTACTTGCATTTGATAACTTTTTTCCCCAAGTGAAAAGTTGCTACCACAAGAAAATGCCTCCGAGTTAGCAAAAAATGAGAGAGGTGGGCCCAACATGAGCCCATAGGCTCATATGAGAATTTTTTAAGCGTCACGGTGTCCGAGTAACATCCCGTTGAAGATTGCAGTCATTTTGCACTTTGGACTCATAAGGGATTATGTCGGTTGAACATAGCTCGAAGAAATTTGGTGTGTTTGGATGCGAAAGAGGACCATTCCTACCATAAATTTACCCAATCGAACACATTAGAACAGTTCATTTGGTCACACGAGTTGTAGAACGAAAGTTGCACCACTTTGCAACTTTACACTACTTGCATTTGACAATTTTTTCCCTAGGTGAAAAGTCGCCGCCACGGGAGAAACACTTTCAAGTTAGCAAAAATTGAGAGAGGTTATTGTAGAGGAGCCCAACATGATATCATAGGCTCAGATGAGAAGTTTCTAAGCATCACAGTATTTGAGTAATAACTCATTGAAGATTACAACCATTTTGAACTTTGGACTCTTGAGGAATTATGTCAATTGAACGTAGCTCAGAGCAAAAACCAATGCCTCACCTAAATAAGTTAAAAGTTACTGAAAAAATATTTATTACCACATGTGTAAATCCTTTGAAATTTTGGAAATCTCCTTGCTTCAAATGAAGTGTCTTGGAAAGATTCACTTGGAAGTCATTTTCATTAACCTTTTGACTCTAATTGCAAAAACACACACTTTTAATGACTCTACCACTTTTCCATCACTTAAGTTTGTTGTTTCAACTTCACTTTAACAAAAAAATTCTATGGAGAGTGTTGGAACTATGAAAATATTGCATTTTTCTGGCCTTTACTCATATTCCCCGGGAAATTACCACATCATAATTTCATAAGTAGTACAAATGGTTAATATTTGTGTGACTAAATCCATCCATGTTCACCAATAATCTCACCAATTTAGCCTCTGATACACAAGTATTTCTTTGAACATCATTGAGCAAGAGTTTCAAACTACTAGTCTATACTGGCAAGACTAGGGTAAGTCTCTCTGATCAACAGATCATAGCTTCTCAGCTTGAGAATCTTCTACATATCGACAAGAAAGTGAACCAAGTTACATTGATGAGAGGTCATGAAGAATGCATAATCGGTTAGACAATGCTTGTCGTCTTACCAATGAAAGTTATTGGCAAGAACAAAGCAGTCGGAGTAAAGTTTCTAGGTTAGGTCGATCCCTTAACTTACACCGATGGAAATTGTATCGGCAAGACACAAATTTTCTCTCATTGATGGGACAAGAGAACAATTTTTAGGAAGATTTGTACAATCGGAATAAATCTCACAGATCTCATCGACCATATTGGTTACGCCGATGGTAAAATTTTGGGACGAGTCCTACCAATCAATCCTGATGAAGTGAAGTGGTTGATGGAGCTTATCAGAGAGACACACACAATTGGAGTGATTTTTTCTATTATGTTTGACCTCACATGTTACACCGATGAAGGAGTTTCAAGGAGAGTCTTGCCGACTAATCCAAAGGAGAACAACGGTAAAAGAACGTGGATCGGGGAAACTAGAATTCATTGGGATGACATTCTACTCTCTCAACGATGATTCATGTTAGTCTGATAGTAATGTGGAATGGATGTTATTCATCGGAAGGACATTGGCCAAAGCTTAAAGGGGATTTCTAAGATACCTAAAATCAGATAAACATCAAAATTTTCTTTTTGAAACACTAAGAATTGAAAACTAAGGAAAAGAGATGTTGCATGATACCGGTGAATAATTGAATTGTATTCCTGACTAAATGAAAGGATCAAAGGGGCATTCCAAATTGAAAAGACATTTGGCTATGTCTTGGTGATCATATGAAAAAATATAAAACAAAGGTGGCGCCAAGATGGAAACACGGATCAGCCAAAACCCAAAGGATTCTCACCGATACGATCATGCCGTTCTGACATTTCAAAATTCAAAAAATATATTGCATTCATTTACAAAGATAGACATTAATGGTCGCACGAATGTGAATTGTGTACATATCTTTTGATTGAGAGAATAATAATCAGAAGGAATTTTTCAAAATTCATAGCGAGAAGGGTAGAAGATCAGACAGAAGCCAAAATTTTAGTGCGGACAGGGATTCACAAGTAAGTTCATGAAATCTCTTTGCAATTGAAATTTCAATTCAATTATATTATATTGAAAGATGGAAAATTCAAGCTTTGAGAAGACAAAGGGTAGAAAACAACAAGGTGAGAGTAGTTAGTTGCGAGGTAAAAAATAGAGAATTGAAACTAGTGAGGAACCTAAAACAAAGGAGAGAAAATTAAACCAGGACCTCATTGACCAATTTCCTGGTTTAAGGCCAAAGGCCAGAAGGTCCGCATAGTTAAGGGTTGATGTTGAGAGGTTAGAGGATAAATGTGCACATGCGAGTGATGTATGGACCCCTATTAGGGGATATGAGATTTTTATTTTCCATTATGGTCGAAGAAAGAGGTTTGAACCTGTATGCAATCCATGAAATTTCAATTTAGGAAAGCTTGTCGTCCCTAATGTATTTGTAAATATTGACCTTTTAAAACTCTTGGCAAAGCAATATAATCCTGATTTGAAAGTTGTATGGGACCTGCAAGGAAAGACCTTTATACACTTGTCAAAAGATGCTCTTTGTGAAGTGTTCAACCTAGATTGTACCTGTGATGAGCCCATAATACATGAGGAGTTAGAGAAAGAATACAGGAGAATGGACACTGCTTGTAAGTGCTAGAGATTGCCACTACATATACCTAGAAATGATGGGAATATGGTACCACTTGAGGATGGGGATGGACCCCCTTTCCATGTTGATTTATTTGAGCCATACATGAAATATACCTACCTCTCAGTAGGGAAAGTATTGGGAACCGAGGTCCCTAAGTTCATGTCTATAGGGCCGATGGTAATTGTTGCAAATGTACAATGTCACAATCCAAGGATTTTTTATTATGCCTCATATATTTGCAAGGAGATTGATTCAACATTGATGGCCATCAAGAATAGTGCCCCCATAATGTATTTCAAACACTACTCCCTTTTCATGCACATAACATTGTACTTTGGGCAAGAGTTAGGGTTGTAGCCTAAAGAGCTAAGAATAACATAGTTGGGAAAAGAAGGGAAACCACTACAAATACAGTTGTGGACTTCTATTTGGGATAGTAGATTTTTCAACTCAAATTATGTTCATTTTGAGGAGTATTTTGTTAAAACATTGTACAAATTTTTTAAACACCCATGTGATTACTCACTGTCTAATGAAATTAAAAGATTTCTGAGGCCAAAGGATTTTAATAGACCACCAAACGTAGGTCACAATTGGGGCAACTAGTACTATTATGTTGACTCTACCATGATTAGGATATATGGCTTTGAAGATACACCTTTCATTTTTCCGAAGACTGTGCCAAACAAAATTGCCTACCTTGAGATTGTTAGGAAATTGGACTATTCCAATGTAATCAACCTAAGTGCATATGAAAAAAAATCATTCATGCCAAGTACATTGTGTTTTGGTGATTTCACTATGGTATCAAAGGAGGGTTATGATCTCATTCTAAACAAAATGTCACATTACAATCTGATAAAGGCAGCTCCAAGAAAAGGATTTGACCCTGAGGGTTTCATTGATTTCACCAGGAAGAAGAAGAACTTAGGAGGATATGAGCATATACCTTTTCCACATGATGATGTCATCAATAATATGGAAGAAACAAAAGTTGAATTGGCAATTGATGAGTACAATAGAAATATTAAGCAAAGGATGAGGGAAATCCAAGAGGTGGAAATGTTGTCCTTTGGTAGTGACGAATCTAATGAAGAAAATGAATCGCATGGCTCATTTGATAGGATTCCCAAGTTGAGAATTGAGGGATATCAACCTCCAAGCAGAGAGAAGGAAGTTTAAGAATCACCAGACATGGATACTAGGCAGTTAGCTTACAGATCTTTTGTTTCAGATGATCAGTTCATTAAGTCTCATGAGTTCAGATCTTTTTTGTTTAAGCATAAAGGAAAAGCATTAAGAGAATCAATTCAAGATATCACACTTAATAATGAGAGCCAATTGTTGAATACATTGAGAATTTATGTGGACAATGAACTGAGGAACATGACTCCAGAAAAAGGAAGAATATTGTTAGAGGAGGCTGGTGTGATGATCTTTCCCAGTCTGGATTTAAATTTAGCTTTAATTTTTGACATTTTTTTGCATAACAGTGAGGCTAAACACAAATATAAATGAAGCCAAAAAATCATATGGACAAATGTGGGGTGCCAAGCCAAATATGTGAGGTGAATAATCAATGGCTAATATGTAGTATAGTAAGTTATCAAAATTTGGAATACTATTTCATAACTTCGATAATAAGCACTGCAAAACCAGATATATAATCAAGGAAAATTCTGAAACATAACCATATCCATTGTGTTAGTAGATACTTATTAAAACCCCAATGGCTAAAATAAAAATGACAAATAGCTGGTAAATGAAAATTTACTGGCGGATGCCGAGATTTCCCATTGATGCTTGCGAGGGGTGGCCGCGCGTACATTCCGGCAGTCGCGGAAGTGAAGAATGTCCGAAGTGGAGGTGGATGAAGGAGTGCAAATTAATACTGCAGGAAGCCATGAACGCAGCCAAAGATGAAGAATCAGCATTAGGAGAATCTTGCAAACACTTGGAAAAGATGATCATCACGGAGATTGCAGCTAGGAACGCTATAGATGATGATAATACACATTCAAGACAGGATTATCTAGATCATTTGACATGAATCCATTTATGGCTAACTAGAGCCTAATTAATCATGTTTAATTATTGTTAAATTTCAAAAGAAACTATTGAAGAGGTGTACCCTCTTCAAAATATTGCTATATAGGATAGACATTTGGTAGTTGATAAGCATAAGAATGAATAGAGAAGAAATAGGAGATATAGTAGAAGCATTTCCAGAATGTTAGTCATATAAATTATACTGAATGGACCTTGATGCATGTACAAATTTTGGCTGAGATCAATGAAAAATCTATAATTTTGTGTGGTGCAATCTTGGTATCTGTTGTTTGTAGATTTGAAACAATTACTTAACTGACTCCATATTGTTACTTCTATGTTATTTGGTGTTGTATATCCAAGTTGATGTTTCAATTCCATTAAAACACATTTGTTGTTGTTGTGTGGTCAAATTAATTAGCTTCTATTAAATAATTAAATCCTTTTAGTTGGCTACAATAGCTTTGGGGTAACAATTGGATCAATAAAGAAGAGTTAGGTAGTTGATATCATTATCATGCTGTCTCCAAATTGATGTTGTCTTGTTATTCAAGTTAAGGTTAAAACTTACTTTTCAATACACATTTGTTGATATTGTGTGGTTTTGTTGATTGGGTCCTTCAAAGAGGGATTAAAAATCCTTTTAAGAGATCACAGTAACTTGGTAGGGTCAATTGGATTAGTAAGAAGAGTCTGATAGTTACATCCTTGCACGTTTGTAAAAATTACATACAAATTAAAGTGTCAAACAATCAGATTTAAAACTAGAATCTGCCACTAGTTATAGAACTACATTGACTCCGCACACCCAACAGAGCACTGGTCCATCTCATTTATACATTACTCATTTAATTACATATCATAAATTAACCAATTGTCATATTAGAATTAAATTAGTCAGTAAGCTTTCATTTATCCTACACAATTTTCCACCTTGGATAGATTAGTTAACTCAACTAAATCATACTTTCTCCCAAACTACTTCATTATAAAGGTACACTTGCCTAGGTTAGTAGAGTCTAAAGTGCAGGGAGTTATCAAGCACATAGTTTAACTCCATTTGTTGGTTCAAGAACATTGCAAATCTGATCATAGAGCTTGGCATCCTCTTAGGATTTGCAATATGCATTTTTGAGATCCAACAGAGAGCAATACAAGGCAATAAATAGACAGCCACCATAAGTTAACTTTTCCATCACTTAAGTTTTGTTGTTTGAAGTTTATTGTTTCAACTTCACTTTTAATGACAATAAATAGACAATCACCATAAATTATGCAAAGGATCATCAAATTATACATAGAGGAAAAGGCAATACTCAGAGAACAACCATAAAGTATTTAAGTCAAAGGTCTTTTATTTTATGACATAAGCATTGAAAAGGCATTTTAATTATTTCATGGGGTTTATTTTCATGATATTCACATGCACGAGTGAAAAGGGATTGATTTTCATCTTTGATTTTTGAGTTTGGATCAATAATAGTGCATCATTTATCCATTGTGTCAATAAACCATAATGTTGATTTGTGCCTAGGAACGCAGTATCATGGAAGTCTGAGTCCAAAAAGGGCCATGTGACTATGTTGCCAAAGTTGAAAAGAGCACCAAATGCCAAGTGACTGTTTGGAGAGATTGGTTGGTTGAAGAATTTTTGGGATTTGTCAAAGGTGTTGGAGGGTAGTGAAACATTGTTGCCCCCACTATTCATGTTTTTCTCCCTTGTTGGTTTATTTTTCCTTCCTTGGATGCCCACTAGGCTAGGTTGTCAATGGTGGAAAGGTGTACTAATATGTCTTGTGCATTTCTTTTCAATGAAGCCCTTGAAGGGTGACTGAGATTATGTAAAGAGACAGATCATGATGACAGTGACTCTAAAACTCATCCAAGATTAGAGTAGATTTTGGAAAGCCAAACTTATATATAGTGGGAACATATTGATTGGAAAGGTGATTTCACATCCTTCTAATGCAAACTTTAGCCTCAAGTTGAAGCATACTAAACAAGGAAGGGTTGATCAAATTTTAATGTCAAATAATGATGATGGAAGGAGGTCTAGGGTTTATAGAAGAGCAAGAAAATATGCCTTTGTACAATAGAAGGCATTGTTTCATATTTTGTCATAAATCCACATGCTTTTCCTTCAATACAACTTTAAATGTAAACCATAAACTATTACAACTAACGTTAAATGTAATATACACATTTAATTGAGGCATATATTAAGGAATATACACATTTGCATGTATTAATTTCTCATTATTTTTGTATATCAAAAAATACACTAAGTCAATAAAAAATATTACAATAGTGATGGAAGAACATCTTGAAAATCCTCCAATTTCTCAATACTTGTAGCAATACATGCAGGGAAATAACCCTCCCATTTGCAACGCAGATCATAAAATATATTATACAAGAAGAAACAAAAGGAGTTGCTACCCAGTTTATTTTCTCCAATCCACCGCAGGTGGCCCAATTATTTGCATTCCAAAATGCTTCAAAACATGTACATCCCCTGCTCCCTTGGGAACACATGGGTAGTAGCCTCTCCATGGTTGTGTAATCTCACTGGAATTTATTCCACAAAAAACCTACAAAATCCTAACAATTTCAGACATGGACTCACATAAAAATCATTAAAAGACCAATAACTGAATAATGTCAAACATACACCTTCTGACTAGATCTATTATCACCTTCATGCATGCTATAAGTAGATTGATTGAAGGTCATACAATGGTGATGTGGCCCATCTTTCACTACTTTCTCATCTCTCGATGATACTACATATAAATTTCAAAAATATATTAACATAATTAACATAAAACATGTAGCATATAAGAATCCAACAAATCTACAAAATGGAAAAGAAAGAGAAGATTGAAAACCAAAAAACGCACCAGCAACCGATGTTTCTCATACCACTAAACACTTGCACCAACAATAGATGTCGTTATTTTCTTAAGTTGATAATCTTTAATGAAGCCTTTCCCTTTTTTCTCCTTCACTAGTCTTGCATATCTCTTCACTAAAGAAAACATATAATTAATAAGTGGGTTAAAAGACAATCACAAATGCATCAATGGCAGTCCTAAATGCATATTACATCAAACACCAATAGAGGATACCAACTTAAAGTTAGTCAATAGAGAGCAACATATAATTATCATTTTGCAAATTCATAATAATGCAATTTTACAAACCCTTCTACAATCAAACTTAAACGCTTGAAAGAAAGCAGTGATCAATAGCATGACTTTACAAATTCAATGTGCATACTTACAAATCAATCCAAGAAACCATCCAGGTCTGCTCTACTCTTTATTGTGCCAAGTATTTCCTCGTGGTCAAACTCACACACTTTCCACAAGTTCTTGTTCGCAAGTCTACCCTTATATTTGATCAAATGAACGTTGGTTGTGACGACAAGGTTGGAGTAGCGAAGAATCTTTGAATGCATGTCAAAGTACTCAAACAAAAAAACTACAGCATTCTTAACTAGGTACCTTCTAAGCCATGTTCTAATAACAACCACCGAACTTGTAGGATATTCTATGTTTCCTCCATCTATAATTGGGGCCTCCAATTTATTTTTGGCCTCGATACAATGACACAAGTAATAATTTGTACCCTCTTCATTGTCTTCATCTGCAATCACTGCATAAACATACCCTACATTGATATGTTCATCTTGTTAGATGTATTTAATGAACATCAAAATAAAACCTAAAAGTAAGATATATTACCTGGTTCTAGTAGGTCTGATACATGATCAAAGTTAACGAATGATTGCATCACCATGATTTGTAGAGCCATTGGGAGCTGATAAGTGTCAAGTGGGGTTAGAATTCTTACAGAACATTCGTCAACCTACTTTGTTGACTCACAATCATTCCATGCTTGAAGTGTACATACAAAACAAAATCATGCCATCTTCCACGTATGGATAGTCTATGTACCTGCATTGGAGCTTCTAAAAGAGTGTAGCTCACTCGATCCTATTATTGTAAAACAATCCTCATATTTTGCAATGTTAGTATCATCTACTAAATGAAAAAATCTATGAACTAAAGAATTGCGTTCACTACTTGGA